>SJYX01014942.1:174153-187831 GCA_006410675.1 Oreotragus oreotragus | reverse complement strand
CCCCAACCCCCTGCCCCCCACACACCAATCAGCCTCCTACTGTTAGGTTCTAGGCACCATGCTAACCAGTAGTGTCCTGACCTCAGTCTCTCAGGAGAGGAAAACGAAAGGGATAAATATCACGGTGTGGCAGGTACCTCTGCAGAGACAGGTTGGGGAGCAGTGGGAATGAGAAGGGAGAAGCACTGGGAGCTCAGGAAAGGCTTCCTAGAGTGGTACTAACAGCACATCCCAAGAGATGAGGAGAACTGGGCCCAGGAGGGAGAAAACTGAAGGCTGGGAGAAGCATGAACAGACGCAGGGGTTAGCAGACCCGGCAACCTCCGCCCTGGAGCAAGAAGGTGGAGATGGGGACTGCAACAAGGAAAAGTGGAGGGCTGGAAGGGGCCAAGCTCCAGGGAACTCCATCCTGATGGTGTTATAACATAAAGGGAGCAAGTGAAAGTTGCCAGTCGTGTCCGACTCTTTGTGATCCCATGGACTATACAGTCCATGGAATTCTCCAGGCCGGAATACTGGAGTGGGTAGCCATTCCGTTCTCTAAGGGATCTTCCCAACTCAGGGATGGAACCCAGGTCTCCCGCATTGCAGGCAGATTCTTTACCAGCTGAGCCACAAGGGAAGCCCAAAACATAAAGGGGCTGCTTTAAAAAGTAACTTATTTATGGCACTCCCCTGACGTTCCTGTGCTTAGGACTCTGCACTTCCATTGCAGGGGGCACAGGTTTGAAGCCGGTTGGTGAACGAAGGTTCTGCATGCTGCATAGCATGGCCAATGAATAAATACACAAATAAATTACACAGCATAAAATATCATCCTATTTTACAGATTTAAAGGACTTCCCCTGCAATGCAGGAGACCTGGGTTCAATCCCTGGGTCGGGAAGATCCTCTGGATAAAGGAATGGCCATCCAGTCAGCATTCTTGCCTGGAGAATCCCATGGACAGAGGAGCCTGGTAGGCTTCAGTCCATGGGGTCACAAAAAGTTAGACACAACTGAGCAACTAACACACACACGTTTTACAGATTTAATTTATACCTTTGTGTTTGTTAGCTTTACATTCAGGAAAATTTTTAACAAAAAAATCTAAAAAGAAAACATATGCTTTGGGGAAAAATTACAGATAAATCTCACTAGCCAGAGTAAACTACTTTTAACATTTTGCTTTAAATATATACTTTTAGTCTTTTTTCCTATACACTTTTTGTTAACGGAAAAAACAAGTTAAAAGACAGAAATACAGCATGATCCTTTTGTTATTTATAAAACTATGTACTTTCATTAATAACTTTAAGCTTAAAATTTCATTATATCAGTTGTTTCTTTAAACAATTTCGTATCGCTGGACATCTAATTTTAGGGAGGCCTGGCGTGCTGTGATTCATGGGGTCGCAAAGAGTCGGACACGACTGCGCGACTGAACTGAACTGAACTGAACTGGGATCACAGACCTGTAATCTTTTTGTATTGACTTGTTTCCCATAGTGATAAGCATTTAGGGGTCCTCAGTGTCTTTTCACGACTGGTAACTCTTTTCTTTTTAGCTCTGAAAAGTGTATCACAGTTTATTCACCTACTCAGAGACATCTTGGTTGCTTCTAAGTTTTGCCAATTATGAATAAAGCTGTTACAAACATCTGTGTGCAGATTTTTATGTGGACATAAGTTTTTAACTTTTTTGATTAAATACCAGGAAACATATGCTAGTAAGAGTACGTTTAGTTTTGTAAGCAACCGTCAAATGAATTTCCAGAGTGGCTGTGCCATTTTGCATTCCTGTCAACAATGAGTTAGAGTCCTTTAACTCCATGTTCTGATCAACACTTGGTGGTTATGTCAGTGTTTCAGATTTTAGCCATTCAGATAGTTGTATAGTGATACCTGTTTGTTTTTGTGTGCATTTCCCTGATGACATATCATGTAAAACATCTTTTCGTATAGTTATTTGCCATCTTTGTATCTTCTTTGGTGAGGTGTCTGTTAAGGTTTTTGGCTCATTTGTAAAATGGATTGATATCTTATTTTTCAATTTTAAGAGTCTTTCATAAAATATTTTTAGATAATAGACCTTTTATTAAATGTGTCTCTTGCAAGTATTTTCTTCTAGTCTGTAACTTCTTTTCTAATTCTCTTGATAATGTCTTTTGTGCAGCAGAAATTTTTAATTTTAACAAAGTCCAGCTTATCAGTTATTTTTTTCATGGATCTATGGTGTTATATGTGAAAAGGCATCACTATACCCAAGGTCATCTAGATATTCTCCTGTGTTATCTTTTAGGAACTTCATAGGTTTGAATTCTACATTTATTACTATGAGTTTTGTGATGGATATAAGGTCTGTGTCTAGATTAATTTTTTTTTTACATATGCATGTCCAGTTATCCCAGCATCATTTGTTGAAGAGACTACCTTTGTTCCATTGTATTACCTTTGTTCCTTTATCAAAGATCAATTGGCTGTATTTTGGGGGGTCCATTTCTGGGTTCTCTCTTCTGTTCCATTGTATTACCTTTGTTCCCTTATCAAAGATCAATTGGCTGTATTTATGGGGGTCCATTTCTGGGCTCGCTCTTCTGTTCCATTGTATATTTGTCTGTTCTTTCACCTATACCACGTTATCTTGGTTACTTTGTAGTAAGTCTTGAAGTCAGGTAGCATCAATCCTCCAACTTTATTCTTCACTTTCAGTATTGTGTTGTCTTTTATAGGGTTTTTTGCCTCTCTATATAAACTTTGGAATCAGTTCGTCATAAAACAACTTGCTGGGATTTTGGTTGCGATTGTGTTGAATCTATAGGTTCAGTTAGGAAGAACTGACATCTTCACAATATTGAGTCTTTTTATCCATGAACATGGAATATCTCATTTATTTAGTTTTTCATGATTTTGTTCATCAGAGTATTTTTCATACAGATCTGTACATATTTTGTTAAATTTATACCTAAATATCTCATTTTGGGGCAGTGTGCTAATATAAATGGTATTGTGTTTTTAATTTCAAATTACACTTGTTCATTGTTGGAATATAGGATATTTACCATAAATTTTACAGTTTTTTTTACTGTGATAAAAAATAACATGAGATCTTTCCTCTTAATAATTTTAAGTGTGCAATACAGTATTGTTAACTGCAAGCACAATGTTGTACAGCAGATCTCTAGAACCTTTTCACCTTGTCTGACTGAAACACTGTACTCAATGAACAGCAGTTCCCCATTTCCCCTCTATCACTGTGCTTCGTGTTTCTATGAGTTTGACTGCTTTATATACCTCTTCTATGTGACATCAAGTAGTTTTGTCCTTCTGTGACTGGCTTATATCACTTAGCATCATCTCCTCAAGGTTCATTCATGTTGTTGCATATGATAGGATTTCATTCTTTTTTATGACTAAATAATATTCCATGGTGTGTATAAATCACACTTTCTTTATCCACTCAACCATTGCTGGGCATTTAGATTGTTTCTGTTTCCTGAATTTTGTGGATTATGCTGCGATGAACACCAGAGTGCAGAGAGCTCTTTGAGAACTTGTTGTCAGGTTCTTTTGGATAAATACCCAGAAGTGAGATGCTATTTCATGTGATAGTTCTTTCTGTGACTCTTTGAGGTAGCTCCAGCCATAGTGGCTATACCATTTTATATTCCCACCAACCGTGCACAAGGGCTCCAGGCTCTTCCACATCTTTGTCAGCACAAATATTTTTGTTAAAGTAATGGCTTTCCTACCAGGCGTGAAGCAATACTACTTTTGCTTTTGCTTCTCTGATCATCAGTGATGTTGAGCATCTTTTCATATCTATTGACCATTCATATGTCATCTTTGAAGAAATGTCTGTTTAAGTCCTTTCTTGGTACATTTTAAACCAGATTAGTTTTCTTGCTGTTAAATTATAGAAGTTCCTTATATATCTTGGATATTAACTGATTATAAAATAGATGGTTTGCAGATATTTTCTGCCATTCGATAAATTGCTTTTTCACACTGTTCATTGTTTTCTTTTCTGTGTAGAAGCATTTTAGTTTGCCATTGTTCCACCTGGTCTATTTCTGCTTTTTGTGTGTGTGTGGCAGGGGGGGCTGTGCTTTTGGTATCACATCTAAGAAATCATTGCCTAGATGAGTGTTGTAAAACTTTTGCCCTATGTTTTCTTCTGGGAATTTTACAGTTTGGGGTCTTAAGTCAGCCCATTCTGAGGTGATTTTTGTGTGTGGTGTAAGATTGAGGATCTAGTTCCCTTCATTGGTATGTGGATATCCTGTTGCCTGTTTGTTAAAGATATCTGTTCTTTCTTCATTGAGTAGTCTTGGCACCATTGTTGAAGATCACTTGACCGTAAAGCATGTCATTTCTAGGCTCTCTAACCTGTTCCGTTGGTCTGTATGTCAGTATTTATGCTTGTATCCTTGTGTTTTGATTACCACAGCTTTCTGATATATTCTGAAATCAGTAAGTATGATGCTTCCAGCTTTTTTCTTCTTTCTCAAGACTGATTTGGCTATTCAAGGTCTCTTATAGTTCTATATGAATTTTAGGATTAAAAAAAAAACTTGTGTAAGAAATGCCTCTATGATTTGGATAGGAATGGCATTGAATCTAGAAATTGTTATGGTAGTATGAACATTTTAATAGTATTATTAACATATTTCACAATACATAAACACAGGATCTTTTTTCATTTGTGTGTTCTTTAATTTCTTTCAGCAGTATTTTATAATTTTCAATATGAAAGTTTTACTTTCTTGGTTAAGAGAATTCTAAATATTTTATTCTTTTTGATGCCTTTGTAAATATAATTGTTTCTATAATTTCCTTTTCAGATTGTTTATTGTTCGTGTATGGAAAAAACAACTGATTTTTGTCTGTAGATTTCATGTATTGCTACTTTGCTGGAATTCATGTATTAGTTCTAAGCAGGTTTTATTGTGTGTGGAATCTTTCATGTTTTCTGCATATAAGATCATATAATCTGCAAATAGAGATAATTTTGCTTCTTTTCCAATTTGTGGGGTTTTTTTTTTCTTGTTTAACTGCTTTGATTAGCACTTCCAGTATTTGTTGAATAGAAGTGTCAAAAATGGGGAATTCTTGCCTTGTTTCTGATTTTAGAGGAAAAACTGAACTATTTTATGAAGTTGATTTCTCTTGCAGAATGAAGCCTCTGATGTCACCTCTCAGAGGGAGCATCTTTAGCATGCTCATAGTCACATGGAATGAGAGATTTAGTAGGGCTCTCTTTTACTCTTTCTCACTCTAAGGTGATAAACTTTTTGCCTGATTTGTGACACGACACTCAGCTGTTTGGTTCCACTTGCTGCATGCCTGCGTTCTAAGTCACTTCAGTCATGTCTGACTGTGTGAGCCTATGGACCATAGCCCACCAGGCTCCTCTGTCCATGAGACTCTCCAGCAGGAATAACGTAGCAGGTTGCCATGCCCTCCTCTAGGGCATCTTCCCTACCTAGGCATGGAACCCGCATTGGCAGGCAGGTTCTTTACCACTGGTGCCACCTGGGAAGTACTGCTGATTGTTGGCATAAAACCATAAATTGCTCTCATTCGGATACAATTAAGTTTGAGTCCCTTTTCAGGATAGTTTTTGAGACCAGTATTTCAGGTTTGTTCAGTTCCTAGAGGCACTTTTCCTAGCTCTTTCCCTGGTTCTTTCTGGGAAATTAGCTGGTTTTATGTTGGGGCTCACTGTGAGAGCTCACTGGCTGTGAATTACTTACTGCCAAAACCTCCAGTAGAGCTTCCTAGGTGATGCTGGTGGTAAAGAACCCTCCTGCCAATGCAGGAGGTGTGAGACCTCGGTTCGATCCCTGGAACAGGAAGAAACCTTGGAAAAGGAAATGGCAACCCACTCCAGTATCTTTGCCTGGCAAATCCCATGAACAGAGGAGCCTAGAGGGCTCCAGTCCATGGGCCAGCAAAGAGTTACGCATGACTGAGTGCCCCTAGGCTTGAACTTTCCTACCTTCTATTTAAAATAAAGTCAGTTCCTTTGGGAAAACTTCAGAACACTGTTCTTCTGGACTACCGCAGAATTTCTGAGCTACTGCTCTGGAGTAGGAATGGGGAGAGCGGCCCACTTCTTTGAGATTCACACTGCTGCTCTGTGAGCAGAGTGTTGGTCAGGGGAGGCGGTCTCTGGTATTCTTGGTTTGCCTTTTCTGACGTGAACTTCCATCCCATGAGCAAACTGAGGAGAGAGCAGCTGGTTCTCAGGTGCTCTCAGCTTTCACTATGTGAATGGTGGCTGGGTGTAAAAAGGGACTGCCTGACTTTTTTGGCTGTATACATGAGAAATTTAACTTCTGCAGCTCGGAGCTGGGGGAAATGAGAAATTCTGGTGGCCTGCCCTTCTAGTGAGTTACCATATTACTTACAGGTGGTTGAGGAGAAAAAGATCCCCATCTTTGTAGCTGCAGGTGGTGGAAGGAATGAGTCATAGCTCAAGTGCCAGAGACTTTTATTCTTTCTGAGATTTATTAGATTTCCCTGAATAAAGGTGCAGTGACTAATGATACCCAGCTAGGCTGGGTATCACAGGTTAAGGGCATAGGCTTCTACAACACTGCTTCACTTCAAAAGACATTGACCAGGGCTTCCCTGGTGGTCCAGTAGTTAAGAATTCCCCTGTCAACACAAGGGACACAGGTTCGATCCCTGGTCCAGGAAGACCCCACATGCTGTGGAGCAGCCAAGTCCGTATGCCACAAATACTGAGCCCGCACTCTAGAGCCTGTATGCTGCAACTACTGAAACCCACACACCTCGAGCCCATGTTCCAAAACAAGAAGCCACTGCAGTGAGAAGCTTGTGTGCTGCAGCAAGAAGGTAGCCCCAGCTCTCTGCACTAGAGAAAGCTCACTCACAGCAACAAAGACCCAGGGAGGACAAAAATTAATTTAAAAAAAAGACACCAGGCACTGTTAGGAGGATTTCCAGGGCCACCCTCACTTCTGACCAGCTGACTATAAAGTCAAGGCTTCCCACTGCCCTTTCAATTTAGTTCCTCAGTCATGTCGAACTCTTTGTGACTCCATGGACTGCAGCACACCAGGCTTCCCTGTCCATCACCAACTCCTAGAGCTTGCTCAAACTCATGTCCATCGAGTTGGTGATGCCATCCAACCATCTCATCCTTGTCGCCCTCTTTTCCTGTCCTCAATCTTTCCCAGCATCAGAGTCTTTTCAAGTGAGTTGGCTCTTCTTATCTGATGGCCAAAGTATTGGAGCTTCAGCTTTAGCATCAGTCCTTTCAATGACTATTCAGGGTTGATTTCCTTTAGGGTCTCCTTACTGTCCAGGGGACTCTCAAGAGTCTTTTTCGACACCCTAGTTAGAACAGCACTACCCTTCAGATAAGATAATTCACTAGAATGAATCACAGAACTCAGGAAAGTCTTATGATTAAAATATTGTTACAGCAAACGGGATTCAAATCAGAACCAGCTAAAAGAAGAGACACATAGGGTAAGATCTGAAGAGTCCCAGACACAAATCTTCCAGTGTACTTTTTCTGATGTCCTTTCCCATGAAGTCAGGCACGTGTTGCTCCCTACTCAGTGATGTGTAATATGCACAGAGTATTGCCAGGTGGGGATTCACTCCATTTCCAGAGTTGTACAGTTTTTGTGGGCGTTTAATATCACAGGTGTAACTGATGGAATCATTGGTCATGAAGTTGATAGCAGTCGCCAACCTTCCTCTTTCCTCAGAGGTTCAGTTGATGCCGTGTGACTCAAAGCTCCAACCCTCTAAACATGTGGATGGTCTTTCTGATATAGCCATCCCCCATTCTGAGTCATCTTGTTGGCATAAATTCTGACATGTCCGAGGGGTGCACCATGAATAAAAGAAGACACTTCTGTCACTCAGAATTCTAAGGACTCAGAAGCTGTCTCCCAGGAACTGGGGACAAAGTCCAGCCAAATTTTTTATTACATGGGAGGATGTTTTATTTGTTATATGCCCTTAGAATAATTTCCAGAGACTTAAAAGTATTTTAAAATTAATATTCATAACTTACAGTTGTTTGTTGGGGTGGGTCCATAGACCTCCATATGTCATTATTTAGAAATAGAATGTCCTGCTTTCTTTTGATTAATATTTATAAGATATACATCTTATTTCCTCATCCTTTACTCTTAGCTTGCCTATATCAGTGTATTTGGAGTGAATTTCTTTTAGGCAGCATGTAGTTGGGTCATGTTTTTAATCTACTTTGCTAGTTTCCTGTTAATTGATATATTTAGATCATATACATTTAATGTAATTATATGTTTAAGACTTAAGTCTGCCATCTTATTTACTTTTTCTATTCTTTTGCTTTCCTTTTCTCACTCCTTGTGGGTTACTTGATCACTTTTCAGAATTCTACTTCAGTTCCCGCATTCTGTCTCCATTGATGCCCATGATGGTAGATTCCTTGTTATTGCTGGGTGGAGTAGGAATTCTGGTCCTTACATGGTCTTCGCTGATATCACAGAGAGGATAAGCTCTTTACCTCTAGGTGGTGATTAATGTCCTGACTCCCCACTCTTTCTCTTGTGACACTACTCATTATTGTTGGGTGGGAGCAGAAGTCCAGTCTCCCTGGGGTCTGGATGGATACCAAGAAGCAGTATCAAAGTCCCAGCTCTCTTCTAGGTGTGTCCAGCCCTACCATAGGGGCCAGGGGAGCCTCATTACAGCTAATGTCAGTGCGTGTGTGTGTTAGTCGCTCAGTATCCGATTGTTTGTGACCCTATGCTCCTTTGTCCATGGGATTCTCCAGGCAAGAGTACTGGAGTGGGTTGCCATTTTCTTCTCCAGGGGATCTTCTCAACCCAGGGATTGAACCCAGGTCTCCTGCATTACAGGCAGATTCTTTACCATTTGAGCCACGAGGAAAGCCCCCAAATTGACCATGAATCTGTCCATGGAATTCTCCAGCCAAGAATACTGGAATGGGTGGCCATTCTCTTCTCCAGGGGATGAATCGAACCTGGATCTCCTGCATTACTGCCTGATTCTTTACAGTGAACCACCAAGGAAGCCTTGGTGAGGCTCAGAGCCTAGGCTCCCCACTTGTCCTTTAGTGGCATGGGTGCTTCCCTGGCAAAGAACAGAACGTCAGCCACCAGGCCCACACTCCCATCACGTTCTTCCTTATTGTCACGGAACCAGAGGTCAAGCAGCCAGAGCCCAGGGATCCAGGGCTGTGCGTTAGGCCAGGCAGTGGCCACAGCTGGAGCTGTCAGGGTTCTCTCCACCTTGAGGTCTCCTCGCAGCCTTATTCTAGGACCTCTATCCTGGAAATGCCCAGAGCCCCGACAGTGCTTTCGTGTAGTTGGGTTTTTAAAACATCTTAAAGTTGTAAATATGGTGCAGTGTGTACCCATCACCCAGCTCCTCCTCCACATCTTACAAAATCATAGCACTTTATCAAAATGAGGAAATTGACACAGGAACAATATAGTGACCTATTCTACAGACCTTACTTGGATTTTTGTGAGTTTTCGTATAAATGATTTTTAAAATCACTCTCAAACTGATAAATCTTGCTGTTCCTACTCATCCTTTTCTTACATTTCCTGTTTTGGACCAGCAGTTTATTTTTCCAAGTTTTAAGAATTTTTTAATGATAATTTTTTTGATACCTTAAAAATAAGACTTATTCACCATTAGAATGATGATGAGATTTTGCCACCATCAGGACACACTAGGGAAATTCACTGAGCAGCAAATGCTATGAGAGGTGGATTTCACTTTCACCATCAGGAAGATCAGAGTTTATATCTGCCTGGCTGTCACTTGAAACTTTGGACAAGAAAAGGTTAAAATGAAACTCCTCAGTAATAATCTATTTTTTCCAGTAACAACCAAGTAACTTTTCAGATATCCAGTTCTAAATTGGCAAACCCCAAAACTAGGTTGTGGTTTAAGATAATTGATGCCTATTAGGAAGCAGGACTCTGTCTTCTGAGATAGTATCAGTACTAAACAAAATGTTCTATCTGATCAGAGGAGGAGTATAATTCCAAGCCCTCAGCTTTCAAACCGTATACAAACAATTGACTTTCTTTTTAACATTTGGTGAGTCATCCTTGATAGTATCTACATTGAAATAGTCATACATCCACCCATGTCGTAAATCTCAATCAGAAAAACCCGTCATCACTGTTTCTGCTCTTTCTTTCATTTACAAAAGCGTTTTGTTTATGTGAATTAAAATTTTTTGCTATGAAAAATCTCACTGAGACAGAAGTAGATGAATATTGTTGGGTACTTGAGTATTTATAAATAAAACATTTAATCCAGCCGTATTGTGGCAAGATTCAAGCTGATTTATGGAAACATACAGTAAGATTTTTCTTTTGAAGCTTTGGTATAAAAAGTAACAAGTTCATTTTATTAAGCAATAGCTAGGCACTCATTCCATGGCTCCGTGGTAAAGAACCTGCCTGCCAATGCAGGAGAGGCTTGCTCAATCCCTGGGTCAGGAAGATTCCCTGGAGAAGGAAATGGCAACCCACTCCATTATTCNCTTTGGTATAAAAAGTAACAAGTTCATTTTATTAAGCAATAGCTAGGCACTCATTCCATGGCTCCGTGGTAAAGAACCTGCCTGCCAATGCAGGAGAGGCTTGCTCAATCCCTGGGTCAGGAAGATTCCCTGGAGAAGGAAATGGCAACCCACTCCATTATTCTTACCTGGGAAATCCCACGGACAGAGGAACCTGGCGGGCTACATTCCACGGGGTCACAAAAAGTCGGATGTGACTTAGTAATGAAGCACACACAATGCATTCGTTCTGTGGACGTGCAGAGAAACTCATTTTTATAGACTAACGTTGACCGCTTGTACCAGTGAAGTGACGTTATCTTTCTTACTCCTTTGGTTTGCCCTGTTGTTCTGATACCCCTAGTACTAGTTACTACTCATTTATGTTCTTCAGCCTCTCAAAGAGTTACAATGTTAGTGAACATCAAAAGGCAAGGTTCTGCTAAGTTTGCTGATCTATACATACGATAAGACCTTTTAAGAGATCTCAATTCAGAATGTCCTCTTCAGCTCTTCCAGTAAGAACTGGAGCCCTGGGAAGACGCTGTGGGAGGCTTTGCATGCTAGAGGGTTTACACACCTATTTGAGAGAAGCATAAACCTAGTGGGGAAAACAAGTAGAGAGGGCGCCATGGCCTGGCATTCCTCATTTGTAGGATGTCACTGTCCCTGGCACGTTGGGGCTTTTAAAATCCTGTATGACATCATATAATTTAGGGAAGATTTTGGTGAGGCTATCTCTGGAACATCTAAGAACAGCCACGGTGGCATGGATCAACTGTGGAGCCAGTCTGGGTAAACTTCACATGTGGAGTTCACTTCCTGGATTAAACCTGGGTGTTTAGAACTGGCTGGACATTTCACTTTTTTCCCTCTGCTTATGCTTTTAGGAAGTCATTTAATGTAATGTGTCCAGACTCTAGTGATAGACCACCTGGAGTTAAAATCTACCATTGCTAAACGTTATCCATATCCTTAGCTGTGTTTCCTGACTTTTCTGTGCTTCAGTTTTTTCATCTATAATCTAGAGAAATAAAAATCCGTTTCATATGGTGGTTGTGGGGATTAAATGAGATAATGCATATAAAGTGTAGAATAGTGCCAGTGTTGTCTCTGCAGGGCAGCCGTGTACAGTGGTTACAGATTGAGAGTACTAAGATGGGAATATTAAAGGCCACATCAGGGACAAAAGGTAGATGATGGAAGAACGATTCAGAACATCTTCAAATAGAGGGTGAAAAGAACAGACATTACAAGGCTGAGCAGGGGAATACTTGCCAAGTCCATGAGCAAAACTGAGGTCAGAGCCAACAAGAAAGAAAGCATGGGCCTAAGGGAGTCACATGAGAGAATGTTTGTCTGTGCAGTAATCAAAAAAATATAAATTAATAGAACAACAAAATGTTGTAGAGTGATAGTAATTATTTAGAATAACTAAAGCCTGTTTTGACAGATGTGTAAGAAAGCAGGTTTAGTCACACATTGCTAATAGCAGTATAAATTGGGATGGGTGGTTTTCCAGGAGACAGTAGAAAGTCCTTAAATGTGTATACTTTAAGTTACTCTTTTTATTGTCTTTATTTGTTTTTAGTTTGACTGAGTCTCCACTGCTGCACACTCTTTCTAGCTGAGTGAGTCGGGGCTGCTCTCTAGTTGCGGAGCCCGGGCTTCTCGCTGCAGAGCACGGGCCTTCAGTAGCTGTGGAACACAGGCTTAGTCGCCCCGTAGCATGTGGGGTCTTCCCAGACCAGGGCTCAAACCTGTGTGCCCTTCATTGGCGGGCAGATTCTTAACCACTGAACCACCAGGGAAGTCCTTAAATTACTCGTTGATTCTTGTTTTAGGTCTTTACCCCACTGAAAAGTGACTAAAATTTACAACGGGAAGAACCTAAATGAATTGTGACTGATCCAAACAGTTACTAATATTCATGTTGAAAATCATTCGGTAGTTGACTGCAGACATCTACACATATCTTTACTCTCTCTCACCGATACTATTGTATTAGTTGATCTCCACAGAAAGGAATCTTCTTTATTCATGAAGTCAATTCGGGCTTTACAGTGGAAGAAGGGAGCCTGTACCCCACATGAGTTCTTCTGCTGTGATGTAATCCCTCTCCAGAGTGCTGGGAGAGCATTTTTGTTGCTTGATAATATTGCTATTGGCAAGCCCATTACTGCTATATAATAACATTGCTGAAATAATGTTCTTAGCTTCTTGATTTCTTAAATTAAGTATAGAATTTAGAGTCATACATTAAGTTATTCTTTAAATAAGAATTGTGTCTGGTGTTGGTACACCTAGTGAAAAAGTAATATGTCATCCCACTTACCAAATTGGCAGATGTTTTCACTTTGTTGAGATAAAATTGAACGTAAAATGCACGTACATATCCAGTTTGATCAGAGTTGACACACGGCTGTTTTTACTGCATTTTTGACACTAACTGTGTAGGGATTCTTTTCCTCCATAGCAACCAATTCTCCAACTTTCTGGACACTGACAGGGTGTCCTACAGTTTGGTTCCTTTGCTCCCTGGAATCAGTGCAGACCCCACAGATTAAGGGCTCAGGCTCACAAGATGCCCTGCTTTGCCAATCACAAGCCCCATATTCCCATCTGTACTCCTGACTGAAATGGTGTAAATTCAAACCCTTCTCGAGTTTGATGACTTGCTAGAACAGCTCACACTACTCAGGAAGATACTATCATGGATTTATTACAAAAGATTGAAAATGAAAGCCAGAGGAAGTGGTAGGTACACAGCGTGGGGTTCAAAAGGAGCTGGAGCACAGAAGCATCTATCCCAGTAAAATTGGGAGATATAACCCAAACTCAGACGCTTTTCAAACCTCCTCGTTTACGGGGGTTTGGGGCAGTTCCATTACGTAGGCATGATTGATTAAACCATTGGTCACACATGAAAGTGAAAGCGAAGTCGCTCAGTCATGTCCACTCTTTGCGACCCCATAGACTGTAGCCTGCCAGGCTCCTCTGTCCATGGAATTCTCCAGGCAAGAATACTGGAGTGGTTGCCATTCCCTTCTCCAAGGAATCTTCTGAACCCAGGGATTGAACCTGAGTCTCCTGCATGACAGATGAATCCTTACCGTCTGAACC
>SJYX01014942.1:0-169279 GCA_006410675.1 Oreotragus oreotragus | reverse complement strand
GTTGGGGGCAGGGGTGAGTGTGGGTGTGTGTGAGAGAGAGAAAGAGAAACTGAACAATAGAAATAAAGATGTGATGAGATCAAGCAAGCCAGAGTATGGGGAGAGGTGTGACTGTGTTTGCGTGAGTGGAGCATGGGGTCTCCATGAAGATTTTAGTAGGAGGGGGAGGAGAGGAGGAGCCGGAGCGCTGAGGGCCTCATTTGTCATCCTGAGGGATTCTGATTTGATGTGTAAGTGATGGAGAGCCAGTAAAGACTTTAAAGTGAGAGAATGTCTAGCCTTAGCATTTCCTAGGGTGTTAAGATGTTATTAATGTTACATGGGAAGCCTGGATATAATATGAATTTGGGAAATCCTGGCTTAAACCAAGTTAAATGGATTTCTGTTCTTCTGGATTTCTCAGAGCTTTTACTGTGCTAATGTGCATTTCTAATCCTCCTGAAGGGATGTTTGTGTGATATGATTTGCAGTATTTCCCCCATGTGTTTATCATGGAACTCTTACATTTGGGGATTGTGGCATAGGCCCATTTTGGGGCATGGACAGTGGGGAGAGCAGCAGCTGATGCTTTTAGTGGTGGTTGCAGTAGCCCTGTCGGAAACACTGAGGGCCTGAATCAGGAGGTTAGTGGTGGGAAAGGGAGAGGCAGGACCAAGGGTCGAAGTTTTCTTTCTCAGAGCATGTTCTCCAAAACTGGTGATTGATCAGTCATTTTAGAAGATAGTATCATGATTTGAGAGTCATTAATATCTGATCCAAAGATGTTAGAACAAGCATGTGAAATGTGGTTTGAAATATCTCTCAGACAAATGGAAGTCAATGGAAATATGTTTACAATGCTGCCAAGTGATGCCACAGCCCCAGGCTCAGTCCTCTTGATGTCAGAATCTGCATATGGCCTGAACTGAGCTAATACTTGATAAGCTGACAGGGCACATTCTAGACTGCTGCTTGTGGTGGCTGCTTGTTCGTGAGCAGGTCAGAGCTGGTTGCCAGGAGTCCAGGCTGGGCAGCTGAGCAGGTGGATGGTGGCATCATGTTGTTTAGTCACTAGGTCATGTCCAGCTCTTTTGTGACCCCGTGAACTACAGCCCACCAGGCTTCTCTGCTGATGGGCTTTCCCAGGCAAGAAAGGAGTGAGCTGCCATTTCTTTCTCCAGGGAGTCTTCCTGACCCAGGGAACAAACCCATATCGCCTGCATTGGCAGGCGAATTCTTTACTACTGAGCCGCCAGGGCAGCCGTATCATGGTGAGATGAGCCAGATAGGAGACAGTCTGGGGGAAGAAGATTCTCTGTCAGTTTCTAACATGTTCATTAGGTAGAGTTGACAGTGGGACATCCTTGTGGGGAGAGGAATACCAGCAGGCCATTGGATGTGTGAGTTTTTTGCGCAGATAATTTGGACTGACTCGGCCATCATTTTACCTCTGTGTCTCAACTGCTGCATATGTTAGGGATTTAGTGTCTCTTTTATGAGATCATAAAATACTAAATTGCAGGCTGAAGACCCTACGCATCCCTAATCTTACCCCCAGCGCACTTCTACACATCAGTAACCCGTGTTCCTCCATAGCCTCTCCCCCACATACGCTTTCCCTTGAAGTCCCTTTTGCGATTTTTTTAAGCCAATGATTTTTAGGAATATTGAAACACACATTTTTCGCCTCCAAAGAGGAGACTGCGGTTGCCTTTGCAAGTATAGGGAAGACGGGTGCTTAACAGTGTTTTTCATTGCCTTGTTTCACGTGAAATCCTTGAGTCACTAATGTTCTAACATGTTTCTGTTTCACTTGTTTTAAGTGTAATAACAATGTTCCTTTATTTTACTTATAGCTCCAAAAGGAATTCTTCATTTGTCTCCTGATGTTTATCAAGAGATGGAAGCCAGCCGCCACAAAGTGATCTCTGGCACGACTCTAGGCTATTTGTCACCCAAAGATATGAACCAACCCTCGAGCTCTTTCTTCAGTATATCTCCCACATCGAGTAGTTCAGCTGCAATTGCCAGGGAACTCCTTATGAACGGAACATCTTCTACAGCTGAAGCCATAGGTTTAAAAGGAAGTTCTCCTACTCCCCCTTGTTCTCCAGTACAGCCTTCAAAACAGCTGGAATATTTAGCAAGGATTCAAGGCTTTCAGGTATGAATTAAAAGCAAAACCAAGAAAACAAAGCACTTCATTAGCCCCTAGTCCTCCATCTCTCTCCATCAGAAAGCTCATTCTTGCCTGCTAGCGTGACTTCTGTGCCACTTACATGGTAAATCATTAGAACACGGAGGACAGAAAAGCGAGCCATGTGCACATGCCTCATTTTAAAGATTTTTCATTCTCTCCAGTAATTTTTTTTTTTTTTTGCTGCCTGGCTCGCCTCCATATTCTTTCTTCCTCCTCTATTTTTTTTTAAGACATTTTTCATCCTCTGTTCTGTCTTCTGATTGGTCTCAATTGGGCACATCTATTCCCTCCACTCTGTCTTCCCAAGTAAAGATCCTGCCTTCATACATTTGGTCTTAGTATTTAACACTAAGTGCTCCCTCAGTTTACAGTAAGGTTGAGTTTTTCTAATGCTGATTTTACTTTCATAGCAATTTTGAATTTGGCATTCTGTTGCTAGTAAAGATTCAGAGATGCCACTAAGGTACAACATCCTAGAAGTCTGTTGTCTTAGGAGTTCATTAACCATGGTGTTAGAACAGTCATAAATGCTTTCTAGCTGTTTGAGGCATAAAAACATGTATCGTTTTACTGGATCGTGTTTTGAACCATCTAGGGTAGAACCTACCCCAGATGGTACCAATAATTCTATTTCACCGGGCAGTGTACACCTAGCTTATAGGCCTTGAGTTGTGTCTAAGAATTTGGGACTGGAAACTCTCCCCTCCCCCATTTAGTCATTGTTCCCTTTTGGAAGAAAAAAAAAAAACCACAATAATCCTCTGTGGGTAGATCTTTTAAAAGAATTGTTAACTCTAGGAAGAGGAAATACCTGTGTTTTGACATCTTAGTTGCCTTGAAAATCCTGTACTGAACTGTAACCACTTGACTGGATGAACAGCAGCGTGCTTGTGTGTAGAAAGAACAGAATGTCCCCACAGAGTTCACTGTTTTCACACCCCTTTCCATCTTTGTCTTACTCCCTAAGACCAAAAATTGTAATTTCCTTTAGAAATGCTCTAGAAGGTCTGTATTGTCTAAAATGATCATGTACTTATAAATTTTTTTCAAATTTAGATATGAGAGACGATCACGTGGTTGAGGGGGTGGAATTTTTGCATGATTTTTTGTTTATTTCCCTTCACAGAAACCTGATTCTTTCCAGTCTCTTGGCAGGTAGTGGTTAGTGTTTTTAATTAGATTATTAATATGAAATCTAAAAAGCTGTTACCAGTTTTTGGCTCTGTCATCTGAAATTTTAATCATTTAATTTAAAAATTAAAATTTTAGAGTTTGTTTTTGTGGTTTACCTTAAGAATAATAATAACTCACTGTTTAAAAGGACCTTGATTCACACAGTTAAAGTCCTAGAGAAAAAGAACTAAGCAATTTTTAGTTCTGTCTATAATGTGCATAGGATGAACTAGAAATAAACTGTGATGGAAAGGACTTCACTGTTTATTTACAAATCTAGTTGTCTAAAAATGTCTGAAAGTAATGCTACATTTGGATTTTTAAAGAAACAAAGCACAAATTGATTCAAGCTCTGAATTGAGTTTTTTGCTTGGAGAAGTTACTGTGGTAGATGCTCATTTTGCTGCCAGAAGAACTACTTACATTTTTTAATCTGTATTTATTTGTTAATTCTTGGCAGTGACACCAACTATAATTTTGAAATAGTTTTGCTTTAGTCAAAATGTAGAATCTGTTACTCCTATATTTGGGCTGACTACTCAGGCCCTTTTTTTTCTTTAAAGTTTATGCTGAGATAATACACTCTTATTTATGGACAAGTTAGTAAACATTTCCAAATTGTGTTTGGTGATTTTTACATACTAATGAATATAAGCAGATGGTTTGAAACATTACTGTGCTTCTTTGGTCAAACGAGTTTGGTGTTGATATGAAATATTGTGTTGCTGACAAGCGGCAACCTGCAGCTGTGCAGTGAACAGACTGTGGGAAATGGCTCCATGCCCTGACAGGTGCCCAGCACATCCTCATAATGTCACAGTAGAAGAGTCTTTGTGGTTAAGAGTTTTAAAGCCTATTTCTTTATAGGTAACTTTCTCAGGTGTATTTACCTGCTAGAAAAACATGTAGATTGTTTCTATTTCTTAAATGTTTTAATTGGACCATAGTTTAGAAATGATAGGGCCAGCTTGTTACGGATTCCATGCTATTGTGTTATTTTTATTTCTGGAACTTAAAAACAATAAATTCTTTCTCTGTGTCTCAAGGTTAGTACTTTTAAAATTTTGTTATTGTACACTGAATAGATATTATTGCTTATTGAATATTGTATAAACTCTTCTCTGGCCTTCTGTGCCCATTGACATTTGATTTAAGCCTACCAGAGCCATTGTATGTGACAGCTATATTGTATTAAAAGTAAAAAATATATTAGTGTACTGAAAACTATGTTGTTTTAACTTTAAATTTTTTTTCATTACCCACTCTTTAACTGAAATTTGAGTGACAAAAACCTTATTTACTGAATGCAAGTATTAAGCTCACATCCTTTCCCTTAAGTCTATAAAATAATTAAAATTATTATACAATTAAAGTTATTATTAATAAAGCCGGCTCCGCAGGTCAGAAGATGACTGAACACTTGCATATTCTCAGTAATTCTTTTATCCTTGCTTGGGCTAACCTGAAGTTTTTAATCACATTTTAGATGCAAGCTTTTGGATTTCTATCATAAATGAATATTTATTTTTTGAAATTTTATTTAGTATGTTTTCTAAAATTTTCTTTTAGAACTTGAATGTTATTGACTTATTACTTTTTAGGAAAAAAAAGTTTTATATCAGCAGTTCTGTGAACCTCAACCTTTGTCCAGCCCAGTTAGTATGCTTCTTTAACTTCTATGAAAGTTAAGAAAATTCATTTGAAATACAGGTATACCTTAGTGTCCAGGGTTCTTTGGTGTATATTTGATACTCTCTAATTATAATGCCAAAATATTTCAAAATCATTCAGCTTTTTAAAGAAAATTAATATGGAGGAGACATTTTTGAAATGCTCACCAACTTTTGAGCTGAAGTAGATTTTGTTTCGTTGTGTTATAATTGACATTATTCTGAGTTTTTGCATCATAAATATGTTTTTTCATATTAATTATATTAGAAACCTCTCTGTATAATTAACAGTAAGCAGTTTAATTGTTTAATTGAGTCATTAGAAAAATTAGACTGGAAANTACTCTTGCCTGGAAAATTCCATGAATGGAGGAGCCTAGTAGGCTACAGTCCATGGGATAACAAAGAGTCAGACACGACTGAGCAATTCCACTGGTCACTGGACTATACAGTCCATGGAATTCTCCAGGCCAGAATACTGGAGTGGGTAACTGGTCCCTTCTCCAGGTGATCTTCCCAACCCAGGGATCGAATCTAAGTCGCTTGCTTGGCAGGCAGATTCTTTACCACTGAGATGCCTGGGAAGTAAACAATCCCAATGCTGTCAGTTCAAAACTAGTTCAATAATAATAAGACTAAAGTCCTACACATAATCAACTTGGAAGGATCTTTGGGACATATTGTTGAATGAAAAGGAAATTGTAGAAGAGTATGTCTAGAAAACATATTAGATAAAGGTATGTATTATTTTATCCACATTTGAATTTGCTTCTATATGTATAAAAAGATTCTGGAGTAATATATAAGAAACTAATCAAAAGTTACTTGTTTGAGAGACAGGGTGGAAACTGCGCCAAAGAGGACAAAAGGGAGAGTTCTCACCTTTTTTGAACTTAAAATTTTTATCCATTCAAAAGACTAAGTAACAATAGAAGAGTAAAATAAATAAGGTTAATGATATAGTCTTATTAATTTTACTCTTATATAGTACAGCTTCCCTGGTGACTCAGATGGTAAAGAATCCACCTGCAATGCGGGAGACCTAGGTTTGATCCCTGGGTCGGGAAGATCCCCTGGAGAAGGGAATGGCTACCCACTCCAGTATTCTTGCCTGGAGAATTCCATGGAGAGAGGAGTCTGGCAGGGTACAGTCCATGGGGTCACAAAGAGTCGCACCCAACTGAGAGATTAACAATGATAGAATAGAATTTGAACTAAATTTGAACTAATCCAACTAAAACATCATCAAAATGAAATCAAAGGTATAAAAGTGACTTTAAAATGTTTCTATTTCTACTAGATATTTTGAAGGGCACTCCAGTTCTTCTACTACAAAACAACCAGTATTTCCTGTAAATCTGAATTTACACATACCCAATTATACACAGATTCCACTCCAAAGTGTGTTCCCAGAAACTCTTACACATGTGTACCAGGAGACATGGTCAAAAATGTTTACAGTGATGCTGTTTATAATAACAGAATCTTGCAAATAACCTCAGTGGCTTAATAGGAGGATAAATTAATTACAGAATATGCACACAGTGGCACCGTGGATGAAATAACTATATGTTAACAAAAGTCTTAAATTACAATTTGAAGTGGAAAAACAAAGTTCCAGAAAGTATACAGCATAATGTCATTTTTTCCCTAAAGTTTTAAAAAGCAAAACTAAACAAATACTGTTAAAGACACATACCTAACAAGTTGGGAGGACTGTATGTAAAATCCAGAGTGAGCAGTGACCTCAGGTGGGAAAATGCAAGCCAGCCAAGAGACGTGAAAGAGGGTAATGACACTGGTAACACTGTGGGTCTCAAATGGAGTGGTGGGAATCTTAAGTGTTTATTATCATGCGTCATAACTTATATGTGTTAAATTTACTATATATCAAGCATTACCTATATTTTTTTCTTTAAAAATAACACACAGTTTAACATCTCTTGGAAAATTACAATATATTATCTGGGAGTTGATAAACCTCCATCTTTCTAGACAAGCTGATGAATGAGTACTTACTACTCTTATTTTCTCCTATGTTTATTGTAGAGTTTCTTTGATCACAGAAAAAATCAACACTGTAGTTCTTAATACCTCAGCTTTCAATCTGGGAGACTTTCATCTGTGTGTCACTGCTCTGCTCTTTCTCAGTTGTAAAAATCCTAGTTCCCAGACACCCTGATCCCCATAGGGCTCTGAGAATACAGAGCACATATTTCACATTTCCAAAACACATTTCAGAAACTGAAATTGCATTCAAACTTTAGAAAACTACTCATTTTCTCTTCTTAAAAAAAAGTCATAAAAGGCTCAAGTGGAGAGCCTTAGGTCTTCAGATAACTACCTCCCTAGCTATTTAATATACATATCATTTGTTTAAATTCAAACAGATTGTGCAATTCAGGCCAAAGTTTGTACATCTGTGAGTGTTATAAATATACTTCAATTTTTTTTCTGATTGTAAACCAGGGTATGTTTATTACAGAAAAAAATTCTCTTATATTTTTCCATATCTTTTAGTTAAGTTATAAGAAAAAGTGGGCCTAAACTTTGTATTCTTACTTCTTCAGAAAGGCACTGCTATTTCCCTTTCCTGTAACAGCTGGTGAGTGCTTGTTGCTTCAGTGGTTGGAATAATCCTTTTTTAATTCTCGTCAATTATATGGATCAGAATGTATGCCAAAACCAATACAGTACTGTAAAGTAAAATAAAGTAAAAATAAAAATTAAAAAATAAAATAAANCAAAAGTTACTTGTTTGAGAGACAGGGTGGAAACTGCGCCAAAGAGGACAAAAGGGAGAGTTCTCACCTTTTTTGAACTTAAAATTTTTATCCATTCAAAAGACTAAGTAACAATAGAAGAGTAAAATAAATAAGGTTAATGATATAGTCTTATTAATTTTACTCTTATATAGTACAGCTTCCCCGGTGACTCAGATGGTAAAGAATCCACCTGCAATGCGGGAGACCTAGGTTTGATCCCTGGGTCGGGAAGATCCCCTGGAGAAGGGAATGGCTACCCACTCCAGTATTCTTGCCTGGAGAATTCCATGGAGAGAGGAGTCTGGCAGGGTACAGTCCATGGGGTCACAAAGAGTCGCACCCAACTGAGAGATTAACAATGATAGAATAGAATTTGAACTAAATTTGAACTAATCCAACTAAAACATCATCAAAATGAAATCAAAGGTATAAAAGTGACTTTAAAATGTTTCTATTTCTACTAGATATTTTGAAGGGCACTCCAGTTCTTCTACTACAAAACAACCAGTATTTCCTGTAAATCTGAATTTACACATACCCAATTATACACAGATTCCACTCCAAAGTGTGTTCCCAGAAACTCTTACACATGTGTACCAGGAGACATGGTCAAAAATGTTTACAGTGATGCTGTTTATAATAACAGAATCTTGCAAATAACCTCAGTGGCTTAATAGGAGGATAAATTAATTACAGAATATGCACACAGTGGCACCGTGGATGAAATAACTATATGTTAACAAAAGTCTTAAATTACAATTTGAAGTGGAAAAACAAAGTTCCAGAAAGTATACAGCATAATGTCATTTTTTCCCTAAAGTTTTAAAAAGCAAAACTAAACAAATACTGTTAAAGACACATACCTAACAAGTTGGGAGGACTGTATGTAAAATCCAGAGTGAGCAGTGACCTCAGGTGGGAAAATGCAAGCCAGCCAAGAGACGTGAAAGAGGGTAATGACACTGGTAACACTGTGGGTCTCAAATGGAGTGGTGGGAATCTTAAGTGTTTATTATCATGCGTCATAACTTATATGTGTTAAATTTACTATATATCAAGCATTACCTATATTTTTTTCTTTAAAAATAACACACAGTTTAACATCTCTTGGAAAATTACAATATATTATCTGGGAGTTGATAAACCTCCATCTTTCTAGACAAGCTGATGAATGAGTACTTACTACTCTTATTTTCTCCTATGTTTATTGTAGAGTTTCTTTGATCACAGAAAAAATCAACACTGTAGTTCTTAATACCTCAGCTTTCAATCTGGGAGACTTTCATCTGTGTGTCACTGCTCTGCTCTTTCTCAGTTGTAAAAATCCTAGTTCCCAGACACCCTGATCCCCATAGGGCTCTGAGAATACAGAGCACATATTTCACATTTCCAAAACACATTTCAGAAACTGAAATTGCATTCAAACTTTAGAAAACTACTCATTTTCTCTTCTTAAAAAAAAGTCATAAAAGGCTCAAGTGGAGAGCCTTAGGTCTTCAGATAACTACCTCCCTAGCTATTTAATATACATATCATTTGTTTAAATTCAAACAGACTGTGCAATTCAGGCCAAAGTTTGTACATCTGTGAGTGTTATAAATATACTTCAATTTTTTTTCTGATTGTAAACCAGGGTATGTTTATTACAGAAAAAAATTCTCTTATATTTTTCCATATCTTTTAGTTAAGTTATAAGAAAAAGTGGGCCTAAACTTTGTATTCTTACTTCTTCAGAAAGGCACTGCTATTTCCCTTTCCTGTAACAGCTGGTGAGTGCTTGTTGCTTCAGTGGTTGGAATAATCCTTTTTTAATTCTCGTCAATTATATGGATCAGAATGTATGCCAAAACCAATACAGTACTGTAAAGTAAAATAAAGTAAAAATAAAAATTAAAAAATAAAATAAATTTATATTTAAAAAAAGAAATTATGTAACATTTATTTCTAATCTGGACTTTCCTGATTGCTGAACAATTTCAATATTTAATTTCTGTTCTTTTTAAATGACGCCCTAAGTTCTTTAGGCATTTTTCTACTGCTGTTCAGTAGCTAGGTGTGTCCAACTCTTTTGCGACTCTGTGGACTGTGGCCTGCCAGGCTCCTCTGTCCATGGGCTTTCCCAGGCAAGAATACTGGAGTGGGTTGCCGCTTTCTCCTCCAGAGGATCTTCCTGACCCAAGGACTGAATCATTGTCCCCTGCATCGAAGGCAGACTCCTTACTACTGAGCCACCAGTTTATTAATCTATAAGTGTCCTTTGTGTATTTTTAACCTGTGGCTACATAGGCTGCAAGTTATGCCTTCTATCATTTGACTTTTAATTTTCTTATGCTATTCCTTGAATTCATTTTTGGTTTTCATATATCTAAATCCATATCTTTCTTATGATTTCATTCTCTGCTCTTATGCTTAAGAACACTGTCATCCTGCAATCAATGGATGCAGCCTTAAATTGAGCATATGGTTTCCTTTTTTCAAAAAACATGTATCTGAAATCGTTTTGCACGTAAAAATGTAAGTCAAGCAAGTTTTTTAAATCATGAAAATTTAAATTCATTCCATCTTTCTTGAGACTATTTCAGAAAAATACACTGTGTTAATCTGATTAAAGACTGTCCTTCTAGTTTCAGGTTATTTTTCCTTAAATCAATGGGCATTTGATTATTAACTCAACTGGTATGCCTAAAACAGATACGTTTAACACTCTCTGATACCCTTAATTGAAATAGCAACGAATTGAGACTTCCTTGGTGGTTAAGAACCTGCCTGCAAATACAGAAGACATGGGTTCTATTTCTGGTCCAGGAAGATCCCACATGCCATGGGGCGACGAGGCCCGTGTGCCACGACTACTGAGCTTGTGCTCTAGAGCCCATGCGCCACAAACAAGACAAGCCACCGCGATGAGAAGCCTCACACCACGACTAGAGAGCAGTCACCAACATTACTTATTGTGATAATCATTCCATGAGGCAAGTCAAATCATTATGCTGTGCACCGTAAAGTTACACAGTGTTACATGTCAATTACAACAATAAAACTAGAAGAAAAACAAAGATTGCCACAAGTAAGCTATACTCTTAGATTTCCAACAGAGTATTTATGTTCAAATAAATAATTAAGGTGAATCACCTGGCTTTATATTTAAATCGTATTGGCTCCAAGTAATTTAATTGTCTCATTACAAAGAAGCTTCTATTATGGAAAGCCCCAAAGGGAAATGTATATTCTTGCCTGCAGAATCCCATGGACAGAGGAGCCTGGCAGGCACAGAAATGGACATGACTGAAGTGTCTTAAGTGTAGCACAAAAGTGACAAAATTTTTGATAAGTCAACTTCAATACTGCAAAGGTTAATAAGAATTCTTTCCCATCCCAAAAGTATTTGTCTTGGGTCATCTCTAATGAACCTAGAAGAGTCAGCATATTTCACAGGGGCTAAATAAAACTTTTTAAAAGGTTAACGGAAAAATATTTATGTGAAAAATGCCTCCAAATAATGTTTTAGTGGGTGGATTCGGCACATACCAGTGAATACCTTTGAGCTGAGTCCAATTCTGAATTAAGCTGGAGTTTACCTTTAAGAAACAATGAACCTGCTTTTAAGTAAAATCCTGTATTAATAAGAAACATGGAATGTGAATTTAAAAAAAAGATTTTATCAACTGAACTGTATCTAAGTATTTTACAAAATTTTCCATGAGCCATCAGTAAGTTTTTAAAACGCATGATCTTTTAAAAAACTTGCTAGTCATTCATCTGTAAAAATCTAGCTTTTTATGTGCATGCCAAGCATAAAATTGCCCCCATGCTAAATTTAACACAAACCTCACATTACAGAGTTATGTGTTCTTACACTTTGACATGACTATGACAGTGATTCACAAGGTGGAAATACACTTAGAATGCTCTATGTTCTGCAACTCAGAACAATGAAGAAAGCCTGGGAAGTATGTAAAAATTAGGTCCATATTTTAAATCTGCAGCCAATCAAGCCAGGAACCCGGCTATGCAATCACAATCACTTGCAAAACCATTTAAACTATTTCTTAGCTGTACCTGTTAGCAGTTTCTTATGACGGTAATCTTTTAAAAAAATATCTCCCACTTCAAATATTAAATGCACATGTACATTAAGTTTTTTTGGTCTACCTACAGTTAGGTGCCAGAGAAGGCAATGGCACCCCACTCCAGTACTCTTGCCTGGAAAATCGCATGGACGGAGGAGCCTGGTGGGCTGCAGTCTATGGGATCGCTAGGAGTTGGACAAGACTAAGCGACTTCACTTTCACTTTTCATTTTTATGTACTGGAGAAAGAAATGGCAGCCCACTCCAGTGTTCTTGCCTGGAGAATCCCAGGGATGGGGGAGCCTGGTGGGCTGCCGTCTATGGGGTCTCACAGAGTCAGACACGATTGAAGTGACTTAGCAGCAGCAGCAGTTAGGTGCTAACTGCATCAGGCTAAAATTGTCTTCTTTCCCCTTTACAATTCTGCATTCTCTTAATTTTTGTATACTATAGCTCCAAGTTAATTTCATAGTATCTATCCAAATAATGAGTGGTTAAAATTTTGTTCTTTTCAACTACAATTTGTGAAGTAAAGTTTAGCCAAGAAAACAATGAAGAGAGTCACTTTATGACATTTTGTTGTTTACAAAGTAATGTTACCTTTTTAGATGTTATTCAAGGGTGATTAATCAAGTTTAGAAAATTAAAGACGCTTAACATTATAAACTGATATGTGTAACTCCTAACAGAGCACACTGAACAAGAAGACGTAAACTGAGTTGCCTCAAGGTCATACAATATGGCAGTGAGGCAGGCAGCTCAGGCAGTCTCAAACTCCTGTCTTCCCCTCATGTGCCACCCTGAGCAACTCCTGTTCTAACTTCTGCCTGCAAAACACTAAGACACATGTTGTCCACAGGACAGGAGACACCTAGGACAGATTTTGAAACTCAAGGAACTGATTAAGTAGAAGAGACTTTAACCTAAAAGCTCTCATACTATGTGAATTTAAATTATTTTTTAGGTAATGGAGTCATCATACTGATCTACTTTTTCTTTGTATTTAAAGTAGCTAGGAGCTGGCTCCAGGGGACTCAGAGGTTCCACTACACAGAACCCAGGGGTTCCACTACACAAAACTACACTCTCTTCTCAGGAGAAGAGAGACAGTTAACTGTCAGAGCTGGACTGCCCTCGCTGTCCAATCAAGAGAACCTCTGTATCAGTTTTCTCACCTCCACAATCCTGGGAAGGGGCCAGGGAGCATTCTTCTTTCAGACTGTGAACTGCTGGAGACCAGAGCAAGTCCTAAAGTGCTAACATTTGGTTAAATTTTAAGAATGCTTCAAACAGCTTATCATTACCAACATTATGTTTAAAGCAAATCTTTTAGACATTCTTACACATTCTTTCTCATCAGTGAAACTCACTGGCCTTTTTGTGGTATTTCTTCCCCTACTTGCAAAGGAGCTCCAAATCCCTCAGAAAGTAAAATAATAACAATAATAATAAATCAACAGTTGTAAAAATGAGGGTCAAAATACCACTGTTTAATGATGGAGGCTTCAGGTCATCTATAATGTGCTTTCATGTTAAAACTACCAAATTAACAACTATCTGACTTCCATATTTAAATATGTAATGTTTATGTTCTCTGAAAAAAAATCTAATGTCAAAAGTAATCATTCAAATATAAACCATACATATTCTTTGGTCACGTGTACACACAGAAAAATCTGAGAGATAAGAAGTTTAAGAAAGACATTTTTGGCAAGCCTACACAAAATTATAGAATTTTTATTATAAAAACAGGGTTGGGGGGAAGGAGGCATGGAAGAAAACTAACATTCATTATGTGCTTACAAAGAAAGAGCTCCTGTTCTAAGTACTTTACATAAAACTGAAATCAACTGAATGTTTCTCACATTCTCTGACCAAATAACTATGTGCTGCGCTTAGTCACTCAGTCATGTCCAACTCTTTGCAACCCCATGGGCTGTAGCCCGCCAGGCTCCTCTGTGCATGGGATTCTCCAGGCAAGAATACTGGAGTGGGTTGCCAAGCCCTCCTCCAGGGGATCTTCCCAACCCNCTCTGACCAAATAACTATGTGCTGCGCTTAGTCACTCAGTCATGTCCAACTCTTTGCAACCCCATGGGCTGTAGCCCGCCAGGCTCCTCTGTGCATGGGATTCTCCAGGCAAGAATACTGGAGTGGGTTGCCAAGCCCTCCTCCAGGGGATCTTCCCAACCCAGGGATCGAACCCAGATTCTTTCCTGTCTAAGCCACCAGGGAAGCCCAAGTAAATACAATCCTCTATATTCAAACAACAAAGGAATTACAAACTCTCTGAGAATCCTGAACTGATTCCATTTTTCCTTTGGGCAATGTGCTCAGCCTATCACATTCGTCATCTTTATATACATAGACAAAAGGCCCAGAGTCATACTGAATTATTTAAATTATTCCCAGAAAATAATTCATGAATACCATTGCCTCACTGAAACAGTTTTTTCAAGAGGCTAGTTTTGATAATCCAAGAATTCAATTCTCATAAGCAGGCTCTGATAAGAATTGTCACAAATGTCATTATACATCGAAAGATGAGCTACTAATATGAAAGAATACTCTTCATGACAACAATTTACGTATTTAAGCTAACTCAGCTTCTGAAGGTTATCAGGAAGAGAACTGGGGTTAGAAATGAGAGAGATCCGACTTTACTGGGGACTTCACTTTGCCAGGGTCTTCACTGGCTGGCTGTTTCACTTTACTGATTTACAGTAAAATGGTCACTTCAGTGAAAACAGATGCTTTAGGGGAGAGGTGGGGTGGAAGTTAAAAATGTCTACACTTTCAATGTACAACAGCTTGATCATGTACCTTTGAAAACAGAAATACCTGAAGTGGATTTTCATTTTTATTCTTTTTAAAATTTTTTGAAGAGCTAATTGGCTTTATTCAATGATTCATGAATTAGGCAGCATGCTATCTAGCAACCAGAAGGATGCTCCAAACACTGGGAATTATCTTAGGTGAGCAAAATTTGCCTGCCATCCTAAAATGCTTCTCTGTGACAGGTAGATTATTTTGAGCTGAAAACAATCAAGGTCCCAAAGACTCAGGAAGACCCTTTCATCTTCCCATTAACTACTCAGAAGTATTTAGTTAGAGGATTCACTCCAGGAAGGGAGCTACCATAGCTCCCTTCTCCTGGATTTTTAAATGATGATATACTATTATTTGGAATAAAATTGTGAGCAATTTTATCTTTACATTTCTGATATTTCAATTAGTAATTTTAATAAAATACCAAAAATTCTAATGATTCAGCACAACCTAAAAAATGTGTACTACAGTGTTAAATGAACACACACTATAAATTTTTGTCTATATTCTAATTATGTAAAAGTGTCTGTGTGTGTACCTAAAAAAGTAGAATTGTGAATACAGTTAATGCTGGGTTATATTGGACTGGTAGATAACTGTTTCTCTTGATTCTTTTTTACTGTGATAATGTCACAATAAAAACAACTTTTAAAAAAAAAACATCATCACTTTATGGATAAAATGGTTTTCTGTCTGCATTGACTTAACCATGTTAAAGATATGAGTCTCTGTGTCTTCTGTCAGTTGCAGGAAAGCAAACACCACAATTTCCTGCAGCCTTCAAAACACTTAGCATAGCATCTCAGGCCCAAAAAGACCAAGTAAATTACCAGTGAGGGACATGTCATGGAACCACTGATGAACACCAAGTGTAGGTAATATAAAGGTAGAAACTTACTGTTATTTGTTGGTTCAGGAAACCCAGCCTTTGGACCACTCCATCCTTTGTTCTCCCCTGTCTGAAAAAGTAAACCAATTGTTTAAATTCAGGAAAGAAACTTAAATTAAAAAAAAAAGTTAATCCTAATTAATAAAAAAAGGTACAGGTTATTCTGTTCATCCTCTCCACTGCTGACCCCAGGACCATGGACACAAGAATCACTAACAAGAACTATAATATCCATCCCTTTTCTACATTCATATCTGCTTCTTATGCCTCCTGATTTTATCTATTTAAAATTATAATTTACATCAAGAAAGCCCCATATTTAGCATAATATTTAGTATATATACTATGTATAACATGGGCTCTATCAAGGTGGCAAATAAGTAAATAATTTGTTTCCAAACAGTAAACAATAATCATCCCAAGTGCTAAAGTAACTGAGATTTTTTTATCATTTCTGAAGTCAAATTAATGATAGAAATATTCTTATGTCTGTTCTGGAAAAGTCCTGATAAGGGTCACTGAATACTGCTAATGATAGGTACAAAAAAATTGAAAACTAAACCCTAACTCTAAGCAAAATCTGGAATATCCTGGCTTTTACCATATGATTTGGTCAACATTTAGTGTAAAATACACTCTGAGGTCAGACATTTTGAAGTAGTATTTTAATCGAATTATAAGTGACATTAACTGGTTATGTTCTCTTTTTGTGGAGCTGGTATTATTGATATAAAATACTTCGGGGTGGGGGGAGACATATTTCTTTTTATAATTGTTATTTTATATTATGCTATCAGATATCAGAGATCAAATGGATAAATTAAATCCATATATACACATAAACTGCTGCTGCTGCTGCTAAGTCGCTTCAGTTGTGTCTGGCTCTGTGCGACCCCATAGATGGCAGCCCATCAGGCTCCTCCGTCCCTGGGATTCTCCAGGCAAGAACACTGGAGTGGGTTGCCATTTCCTTCTCCAATGCATAAAAGTGAAAAGTGAAAGTGAAGTCGCTCAGTCGTGTCCGACTCTTAGCAACCCCATGGACTGCAGCCTACCAGGCTCCTCCGACCATGGGATTTTCCAGGCAAGAGTACTGGAGTGGGGTGCCATTGCCTTTTCCAAACACAAACTACATTTCTAGCAAATAGCTTGCAACTGTGAAAGGGTGGAAGAGAAGGTGGCGTGTGTAAGTGCAGATACAGGAGGATGGGAAGGCCTGAGGAGGCTCCCACGCACGTTCTCTGAGAAGCAGGAGACAGGATCACAGAGAGCAGGGGGTGCTGAGGGAGGGAGGGAGGTTATACATCTAACCAAAGTGTACACAGAAAGGAAACAGTCTAGGAAAGAAGAGCTCAACGATTAGAATACAGGTCCTCAGGCATTTGAGGGCTCAGTTGAAGTTGGTACTTCATTCCTCCTTTTCTCTCCTTCCACTAATAACCAAAGTTATTTAAATATGAGGTTTTATTCCGTAAGCCTAGTTTTTCAGCAACTGAATCCCAAGCCTGCTGCTTTCTGATTTCTATCTAACACTCTAATGAAACTGCTTTTCTAAGGTTTCTGCTTTAACATGACAGAGTAAACATTAAGAGTAATCTCTTCTCTCTCCCCAAACAACTCTAAATTGATAATCCAATAATCCATAAACTCTCTCTTCTTCCCTCTGCCCCCAGCCTCCCCTGAATATGAAAGGAATCAAGAGAAGAAATAAGTCAAAATTTGTAACGTGGAGAGTAGATTAATTATAACTAACTTAGCAGATGTGGGCCAGCTGAACCTCACCTGCAGAGCTAGGAGCTAACAAAGAGCTTACAAAGAGTAAACTGACTTGTGCTTCAGGACCCCAGAAAGCCTCAGGAATCAGAAGCACCCCTGGTACTTCTAAAAATGAATCCTGGAAGAGTATGAAGATAGAAAGATTGTTTGGAAGTCTTTCAAATATTATGAAATTTCCAGGTCACTTCTGTGACCCCAAGGAGACAAATTTCCTAAAATGCTGCCTCTTCAGAAAGGCCTAAAACAAAGAGACTCTGGACACCAGGTACAGCTGAGGATGGGATGGATCTATATACCACACTGAAAATAGAGATGGATTCCAAAGGTACATCCTAGAAGATAAGATCCTCAGCTCCCTTTATCACTGGGCCTCTAAAGACAATAATCAGTCTCCCAATCCACAAGGAATGGTGAGCATAACACAGGGAACAGAATAAAACCTCAAAAAAGGGTTAAAAACAAAAAAAAGCTCTCAGAGAGACAGAAGTATTATACCGATTAAACAAGAACAAGAGGTTATAAAAAGGAAAATTCTGAGAATGAAGAATAGCTCTGGAAAATAAAAAATACAGTAGCCAAAGGAAAATATTTCAAAGAAGGACTGGAAGACAAAACTGAAAAAAATCTCCAGTAAACAGAACAAAAAGAGAAACAGAAACAAAGGAAGAAAAAAGCAAGAAATCACTCTTTAGACTAACAGGTATCCTAGAAAGAAGCAAGAGTGAAAACAGAAGGAAAGAAATCATCAGAGAAAAAATATAAAAGTTTCCCCACTTTTAAAGTAGACGAATTTCTGGATTAAAACCCAAACACCCAAAAACAGTTTATCAAAGAATACACAAATCCAGTCAATCACTCAAGAAATTTCAGAACTTCTGAGAAAAGATGTGAGAAAAGCATCACGAGGGAGAGGAAATGTAAAAGTTTCATAAACTGGCTAAAGAATCCGAAGACTTTGGAATTTCAACAGTAATGCTGAGAGGTAGAAAACATTGGTACAATGCCTTCAAAACTGTGGAAAAAATATTTCCAATTTAGAATTATATCTCAGAAAAACTACCAATTAAGTGTGGGGGAAATATAAAGATGTATCAGAATTACAAGGTCTCAAAAAACTGTACTACTCATGCATTCTCTATCAGGAGATGATGAAATCATGTACTCCATCAACACAAGGAAACTGTCCAGAAAGCAGGCAACTCAACAAGAGAAAGGCAAAAGGAATTAAAAGGGAAATTGTGAAGAGAAGAACCAAAACATTGAGTCTTCAGCAGATCTATCAAACAAACAATCCGACATAGAAAAGGAAGATAAAGAACTCCAGAAAGAAAAAACAAAGAAACTAAACAGTACATGAAGTGTTTACTTGGCAGAGGGTACAGGGATAAGTTAGAGAGACACAGAATACTATACATGTTGAGTAAGAAAACTAACTTCGGTTTTCAAAGCAGGAATTCAGATAACATCTAAAAAGAAAAAAAAAAAATCAAGAAACTTCAGTGTAAGTTATTAACAGTACAAAATAACAGAACAGCTAAAACAGGTAGTAAGTGGTTGCCTCTGTAAAAAAGGTAACAGAAATGGGCAGTCCCAGAGCAGGCCAGCATGGTTTTTTATTATAAATCTTGAGTCTTTATATCATTAATCTTGAATAAGTCTTGACTTTTTATACATATATGAGTATTACTTTGAATAATATATAATAATCAAATATAACAAAGAATGAAGCACATGCCAGTTATATCTTGATGTTATATCTTACAAGCTCTAAGTTGTAACTAAAACCCCATGTTATTGAAAAAAAAACAAGATGCAAGATCAGTGTATTTTTTAAATAGTAAAGAGTGTTCTGCTCTTCCTTAGAATGTAGAAATGTAACAATGACTCAGACAATGTTAAGAAATCATAACTTTTCTCAAACCCATCAGAGATCTGAGATTGTAAAGCAAACAAATGACATTAATTCCAGAGAGTGACAAAGCCCTCTGAGGCGAGGTTCAGCTCACAAAATATTTCAACACTGGCAAAGAAGAAAGAGATGAGTATCAAAAATATTGGTAAGAAGAAAGCAGATGAAATGTTAATGAATTCTAAAAGACTGTGAGAGTCAGCATAGCAGTTTAGAAAAATTAGGAACTCCAGAGAGTTCTTTTCTATGGGCTTCCTTTGGGAAGTCAGGACAACTGGAGATACAGCAGAGAACCAAAGAGCCCCACTCAGTGGTCCAGGTGTGAAGCAGAGAGAACAGCATAGAAATCTGCACACGCCTCTGGAGAAGGAAATGGCAACCCATTCCAGTACTCTTGCTTGGAAAATCCCATGGATGGAGAAGTGTTGTAGGCTACAGTCCATGGGGTCGTAAAGAGTCAGATACGACTGAGTGACTTCACTCACTGCTGCTGCTGCTAAGTCATTTCAGTCATGTCCGACTCTGTGTGACCCCATAGACGGCAGCCCATCAGGCTCCCCCATCCCTGGGATTCTCCAGGCAAGAATACTGGAGTGGGTTGCCATTTCCTTCTCCAATGCATGAAAGAGAAAAGTGAAAGTGAAGTCGCTCAGTCTGTCCGACTGTTAGCGACCCCATGGACTGCAGCCCACCAGGCTACTCCGTCCATTGGATTTTCCAGGCAAGAGTACTGGGGTGGGGTGCCATTGCCTTCCCCGCCACTGCAGCCAAGACAACCTATAGTTCAAAAGTAAAGTTTGGCTTTACTGGAGAAGGAGGTAGAAACATTAGGAAAAAACCCACTTCTGAGACTCAGGCACACAGAGTTTGAAGAATGAAGCTGTATAAGAAAATCAAGAACTATGCTTCTATACCCAACACAATCCTACAACCAAATAATAAGCAACAGCAACTGACTACAAAGCACAGAGATGTCCCTCACCTCATGGCATAGCAAAGAGAGGACTGATGAAACCAGAGGATGGAGCAGAAAACCTGAGGAAAATCTTCCCAAAACCTCACCCAACACAAAACAAAGACAGTGGCAAACCAAAGCTAAAGGAATCTGAAGTTAATAGTGACTGTGGAAACAAAACACCCAAAATGAGCTTAACTACCAACTAGATTGATGCCACTCTCCATGTTAACAGTCTGACAGAAAAAGAGACATGCCTGTTTTTTAACATAAGTACTACTTAACTCTGCCTTTACTGTTTCTCAATACACAATGTCCAGTGTTCATTCAAACATTATAAGACACCCAAAATTGCAAAAATAAATATGTCAAATGATAAAGAAGTCAATAAAAGGGAGGCTCAAGGGTGGTGGTCGGTAGCGGGAGATGTACATATACTTATAGCTGATTCCTGTTGTCATATAGCAGAAACAAATACAACCTTGTAAAGCAATTATCCTCAGGAAAATTAAAAATAAGAAGACAAGTCAACAAAACAGAGCCCAGAGATGACCCAAGTGCTAGAGCAACTCTAAGAAATAAGTTTTATATTATCTATGATTAACAGGATAAAAGATCTAATGAAAAAGGCAGACAACATGCATGAATATTTGGAAATTTTCATTAGAAAAACAGAAAACTTATAAGAAAAGCATATGGATATCCTAGGGGGAAAATACTGTTCATGGGGTTCTCAAGGCAAGAGAACCCCATGAACAGTATGAAAAGGCAAAATGATAGGATACTGAAAGAGGAATTCCCCAGGTCAGTAGGTGCCCAATGTGCTACTGGAGATCAGTGGAGAAATAACTCCAGAAAGAATGAAGGGATGAAGCCAAAGCAAAAACAATACCCAGCTGTGGATGTGACTCGTGATAGAAGCAAGATCCGATGCTGTAAAGACCAATATTGCATAGGAACCTGGAATGTCAGGTCCATGAATCAAGGCAAATTGGAAGTGGTAAAACAAGAGATGGCAAGAGTGAACATCGACATTCTAGGAATCATCGAACTAAAATGGACCGGAATGGGTGAATTTAAGGGCCTACTACTGTGGGCAGGAATCCCTCAGAAGAAATGGAGTAGCCATCATGGTCAACAAAAGAGTCTGAAATGCAGTACTTGGATGCAATCTCAAAAATGACAAAATGATCTCTGATCATTTCCAAGGCAAACCATTCAATATCACAGTTATCCAAGTCTATGCCCCAACCAGTAACGCTGAAGAAGCCAAAGCTGAACGGTTTTATGAAGACCTACAAGACCTTTTAAAACTAACACCTAAAGAAGATGTCCTTTTCATTACAGGGGACTGAAATGCAAAAGTAGGAAGTCAAGAAACACCTGGAGTAACAGGCAAATTTGGCCTTGGAATGCAGAATGAAGCAGGGCAAAGACTAATAGAGTTTTGCCAAGAAAATGCACTGGTCATAGCAAACACCCTCTTCCAGCAACACAAGAGAAGACTCTACACATGGACATCACCAGATGGTCAACACCGAAATCAGATTGATTATATTCTTTGCAGCCAAAGATGGAGAAGCTCTATACAGTCAACAAAAACAAGACCAGGAGCTGACTGTGGCTCAGATCATGAACTCCTTATTTCCAAATTCAGACTTAAATTGAAGAAAGTAGGGAAAACCGCTAGACCATTCAGGTATGACCTAAATCAAATCCCTTATGATTATACAGTGGAAGTGAGAAATAGATTTAAGGGCCTAGATCTGATAGACAGAGTTCCTGATGAACTATGGAATGAGGTTCGTGACATTGTACAGGAGACAGGGATCAAGACCATCCCCATGGAAAAGAAATGCAAAAAAGCAAAATGGCTGTCTGGAGAAGCCTTACAAATAGCACTGAAAAGAAGAGAGGCGAAAAGCAAAGGAGAAAAGAAAAGATATAAGCATCTGAATGCAGAGTTCCAAAGAATAGCAAGAAGAGATAAGAAAGCCTTCTTCAGCAATCAATGCAAAGAGATAGAGGAAAACAACAGAATGGGAAAGACTAGAGATCTCTTCAAGAGAATTGGAGATACCAAGGGAACATTTCATGCAAAGATGGGCTCGATAAAGGATAGAAATGGTATGGACCTAACAGAAGCAGAAGATATTAAGAAGAGGTGGCAAGAATACACAGAAGAACTGTACAGAAAAGATCTTCACGACCCAGATAATCATGAGGATGTGATCACTAATCTAGAGCCAGACATCTTGGAATGTGAAGTCAAGTGGGCCTTAGAAAGCATCACTAAGAACAAAGCTAGTGGAGGTGATGGAATTCCCGTTGAGCTGTTTCAAATCCTGGAAGATGATGCTGTGAAAGTGCTGCACTCAATATGCCAGCAAATTTGGAAAACTCAGCAGTGGCCACAGGACTGGAAAAGGTCAGTTTTCATTCCAATTCCAAAGAAAGGCAATGCCAAAGAATGCTCAAACTACCGCACAATTGCACTCATCTCACACGCTAGTAAAGTAATGCTCAAAATTCTCCAAGCCAGGCTTCAGCAATATGTGAACCGTGAACTCCCTGATGTTCAAGCTGGTTTTAGAACAGGCAGAGGAACCAGAGATCAAATTGCCAACATCCGCTGGATCATGGAAAAAGCAAGAGAGTTCCAGAAAAACATCTATTTCTGCTTTATTGACTATGCCAAAGCCTTTGACTGTGTGGATCACAATAAACTGTGGAAAATTCTGAAAGAGATGGGAATACCAGACCACCTAACCTGCCTCTTGAGAAATCTGTATGCAGGTCAGGAAGCAACAGTTAGAACTGGACATGGAACAACAGACTGGTTCCAAATAGGAAAAGGAGTACGTCAAGGCTGTATATTGTCTCCCTGCTTATTTAACTTATATGCAGAGTACATCATGAGAAACGCTGGACTGGAAGAAACACAAGCTGGAATCAAGATTGCCGGGAGAAATATCAATAACCTCAGATATGCTGATGACACCACCCTTATGGCAGAAAGTGAGGAGGAGCTAAAAAGCCTCTTGATGAAAGTGAAGGAGGAGAGCGAAAAAGTTGGCTTAAAGCTCAACATTCAGAAAACGAAGATCATGGCATCCGGTCCCATCACTTCATGGGAAATAGATGGGGAAACAGTGGAAACAGTGTCAGACTTTATTTTTTTGGGCTCCAAAATCACTGCAGATGGTGACTGCAGCCATGAAATTAAAAGACGCTTACTCCTTGGAAGAAAAGTTATGACCAACCTGGATAGTATATTCAAAAGCAGAGACATTACTTTGCCGACTAAGGTCCGCCTAGTCAAGGCTATGGTTTTTCCTGTGGTCATGTATGGATGTGAAAGTTGGACTGTGAAGAAAGCTGAGCGCCGAAGAATCGATGCTTTTGAACTGTGGTGTTGGAGAAGACTCTTGAGAGTCCCTTGGACTGCAAGGAGATCCAACCAGTCCATTCTGAAGGAGATCAACCCTGGGATTTCTTTGGAAGGAATGATGCTGAAGCTGAAACTCCAGTACTTCAGCCACGTCATGAGAAAAGTTGACTCATTGGAAAAGACTCTGATGCTGGGAGGGATTGAGGGAAGGAGGAGAAGGGGACGACAGAGAATGAGATGGCTGGATGGCATCACTGATTCGATGGACCTGAATCTGAGTGAACTCCCAGAGTCGGTGATGGACAGGGAGGCCTGGCATGCTGCGACTCATGGGGTCACAAAGAGTCGGGCATGACTGAGCGACTGAACTAACTAACCACATAGAAAGAAAGATGACTATATAAAGTGAAATTAGTAACAATGAATTATGGGTTTTATACATATAAAGATAAGTAAAATGTATGACTATATGAGAGGTCAAAGAGAAAAAAGTGAACAAAGAATAAATAGAAACAATTAGAAAAATGACAGGTTTAAATTCAACCACACCAAATAAGTACAAATGGTCTGATCACTCCCAACTAAAGGTAGAGTTGTCAAAGGATATTTTTAAAAGCAAGACTCAATTATATGTTTTCTAAAAGAAACCAATGGCTAAAAATAAAATGGTGGGAGGAAAATATCCCATGCAAACACTAATAAAAATAAAACTGAAGGACTATATTAATATCAAAAAGAATTCAGAACAAGGAATATTACCAGGGATAGAAAGAAAATCACATAATAATAAAGTTGTAAAGTCATCAAAAAGCTATAACAATCCTAAATGTATATGTATATAAAAACATAGCTTCAAAGTACATAAAACTGATAAAATTGAAAGTAGTCAAATTCAAATTTATAGTTGGTGACATTAGCACTTGATAAAAGAAGTAAACAAAATCAGAAGAGATGTAGGACTTGAATGAAGAAACCAAAGGGAAATTAGAACACATTTTGATGAAATGAAGTAAAAACTCAGCTTCTCAAAATTTGTGGGCCAGGGCTAAACCAATACTTAAAGAGAAATATATATCACTAAATTCTCAGATCCACAGCTTAAGCTTCTGGCTTACAAAAGTAGAAAAAGAACAGAAAATTAAACCCAAAGCAAATAAAGAAAGGATAAAATAAAGAACTGAAAACAGAATAATAGGATAAAAATAAATGAAATCACAATCTTGTTGTTTGAAAATTATAAAAGCAATTACAAACCCCTAGCTAGATTCATCAGGATAAAAAAAGAGGAAACAATTATCAATATCAGAAATGAGAGAGAAAATATCATTACAGATGCTATAGCCATTAAAAAATAACAAAGGAATCCTATGAACAATTTTATACCATTAAATTCAGCTTAGAGGAAATGGACCCTTGAAAAATTCAAACTACCAAAGCTCGCTCAGCAGTAGGTAATCTGAGTAGTCTTATATCTATTTTTACATCAATTTATACTTAAAGCCTTCTTACATAAAAATTATAAACCCCAATGGCTCCACCAGTAAATTTTACTCAACGATTAATGAAGGAAGAATACCAAACTCTCTGAGATGATGAAAGAAAAGGAGCTACTTCCAAACTTACTATGTGAGTCTAGCACTACCCTGATAATGATACTAAAACCAGTATTTCTACTTCAGATGATGAAAACTTTCTGGAGGTGGATAGTGGCGATAGATGTGGAACACTGTAAAGGTACTTAATGCCACTGAATTGTACACCTAAAAATGGTTAAAATGGTAATTTTTTGCTGTGTATGTATATACAGGTATTTCACCCTTTTCAAAAGTTAATGTCGCTTTGCTTTTATGAAAGACATGCACTAGTATAACTAAAAGAAATCCAAAGAGGATTTTCACTTTTACGGAAAAACAAAAAATACCATTCAATGTTTTACTTCACAGCTAGCCATTTCTGAGGCAGCACCCACCAAGGGCAGTGAGAGTGGCAACTATACTCAGTATCTCAGCATCCAGTCACCACAGCTTTGAACCATGTGTGAGAATCTGTGTTCTGCCTGGATTTATTTTGTGCATTCATTAGCAAGATGAGTCCTAAGGCAACTGCTTCTTTATTTCAGGCCATTTTGGCTTACAAAAGTTTTCACAGGCATTGCTTTACTTTCAGATAGTGGGGGAAACCTGTATCACATAAATTTTTAAAATCCAACAATTAAAAAAAAATTTACCATATCCATAAACTAAACAGAAAAAATCATGTCAATATCAATAGATGTGGAGAAAACATTTGGCAAAATTCGACATTCACTGATAATTATGGGGGGGAAACTTCTCAACAAAGCAAGAACACTAGGAACTACTAACCTGATGTAGAGTTGTATAAAAAACCTACAAGCATCATGTTATATAATAGCAAAAGACTGAACAATTTCTTTGTAAGATTGGGAACAAAGTCAAGATACCTGTTTTTCTGTTTCAACAATCAACCTTCTATTCAACACTGAATGGGATGTTTCACTCAAGGCAATAAAGCAGGACAAATAAATAAAAGCATACAGATTAGCAAGAAAAAAATTAACTGTCTTTATTAACAGATAACACAATCATCAATGCAGAAAATTGCAAAAAAATCTACAAAATAAGCTACTTTAACAGTTAAGTCAGTTCAGCAAGGTTATAAGATGCAAAGTCAATATATAAAGACAATTGTATTTCTATATGCTAAAGAAGAAGAATTAGAAACTGAAATTAAAAACCAATGCCATTACCAATAGCATCCACAAACATGAAACATTTAGGGATAAACATAAAAAATGTGGATGGAAAGTATTTCCATAAAAAAGTACAAACACTGCTGGGATATATTTCGAAAAACCTAAATAACCAGAGCAAGATCTTGTTCAAAGGTTGGAAGACTCAATATTTTGAAGATATATTAATAAATGCAAACATGATCTATGTAATATTCAACACAATCCCAAAGAAAAATTCCAAATGGATATTTTTTTGGTAGAAAATGATTTTAAAATTTATTATGAAAATATAAAGATTAGCCAAAACAATTTTTTAAAAGTAGAACAAAGATGAAGTCCTTTATCTGATCTCAAACCTTATCCAAAAAAGGTACACTCTATATACAGTTGTACAGTTGAAGAATAGATAGACATACAGATTAACAAACAGAAAATCTAGAAACAGATCCACACATAAGTGGTCAACTCATTTTCAACAAAGGTCTAACGAACTCAATGGAAAAAGCATTTTCTTTTAAACAAATGGTGTTTAAACAACTGGACAACATATGTAAAAAAGGAGAAGAGAAGACAGAAAGTGAGAAACAGGAATCCCTTATCTGATAAGGCACTGGCATCCAAAATATATAACTTTTATAACTCAATAATAAGAAAGTAAACCATCCAATTTTTTATAAGACAAAAATTCTGAACAGATACTTCAAAGAAGAGATACGAGAGGTAAATAAATATATGATGAACTAGTCAGCATTATTAACTAGGGAAAATGGAAATGAAATCCAATAAAACAACATTAAACACCTAATATCATCATCAAAGCTATAAAAACCGACAATACCAAGAGCTAGAGCAGATGTGGAGTAAGCAGAAATCTCAAACATTGCTTGTGGAAAAGAAAATGGTACAACCTCTCTGGAAAACATCTTCAGTTTCTAAACAAGTGGCCTGTGCACTATTATATGAATATGTACCTAACAGGCTATATTAGAGAATATATACAATCAAGATTTGTACATGAATGTTTACAACCACTGTATTTACAATAGCCTCAAACTTAAAACCTAAATGTTGGTAAAGAATAAAACAATAACAAACAGAAAAGATACATGATAATAAATGATAAACAAATAATAAATGCAACAACATAGATGAATCTCAGCAATAAGGGTTGACACAAACGGCTACATAATGTACCATTCAATTTATTCAACATTCTAGAAAAGGCAAAACTATAGAGACAGAAATCAGATCAGTGTTCGTCAGGAGCTGAGGAAAAGGAAAGACATTTACTATAAAATGGCATTAAGAAACTGGGGTAACAGTAATGTTACACATCTTAATTGTGATGTGGTCATATACACACATTTGTCAAAATTCATTAAGCTGCAATTCACTAAATCTTAATGTTTTTAAAGTGGAGATATATTAGTGCATACATACAGAATATCTTTGTGAGGACATTTATCTTCTTTTTTTTTAAATCTTTATACAAGATTCACTATATTCAGACACTATTCTAAATGATGTACCAACATTAACTAAACATGGGAGACAGCTTTAGGAAGAGACCAAGTCTGAGGGTCTCAGGGTAAAGTGAGGCTAACTTTTTTCTTCACTCTTCACTCTTTTGCACTTTTAAACTCTTCCATGGACAAAGAAGCATGGCAGGCTATAGTCTATGAGATCGCAAGAGTCAGAAACAACTTAGCAACTACACCACCACCACCATCACCACTCAGTTATGTATATACTTGATTACTTTTTTAAAAAGCCAACTTTTTAAAAGCTATTTTTAAAGATTTTTTTTTATAATTGCTTTTGTCACATTCTCAAATGATCTTCTTATTGACAAATCAAGGTATTAACTAACTCCTCTTACTTGATCTTTACAGCATACAACTACCGTTTTTTTTATTTCTGGCCATGCCATGTAGCTGGTGGGAATCTTAATTCCCTGACCAAGGAATGAACCCGGGGCCAGGCCAGTGAAAGCACCAAGTCCTAAACACTGGACCACCAAGGAAGTACCAGGCACCTCTTCCTTAAAGTCTCCTGCTACTCTCTTTTTTACAGGTATTCTTCCTTTCTGTATCCTCCATGCATTGTATCTGCTACTGAAATCTTAACACATACACTTAAGAAGCATGGCTGGTGTCTTTTCCGTCTCCTCTCTACACCACTGCCCTAGTCCACTTAGAATCTTTCACCTGAACAATTCTGCTAGCACTGGCTTCCCTGCCTTCAGTCCTGTCCTGCCCGTATCCACTCACAACATTACTTAGAGGACTGGCCTATGTAGAAAGCAAACCAGATCATGTCACTTTCGAGCTCAAATCTCAAATTAATAATTCAAAAGCACGTTACTTCACATAAAAATAGTCATCTCAGCTATTCCTGACTTTCCAGACTCATCTTCACATATCTAGAATTTTAATTATACTGTTACGTGATGTAAGCTCTTCACCCCTAACACTTACTGGTCAGCTTCGTGAGTGCAGGGACCAAATTCCAGTCATCTTATCTTCAGTTTTAAGTGTCTGGCATTTAGTGGGTGTGATGATTAATTTTATGTGTCAACTTGTCTGGGCTAGGTACTCAGATATTTGGTCAAACGTTTTTCTGGGTGTTTCTGTGAGGGTGTTTTTGGAAGAGATTTACATTTAAATCACTGAACTCTAAAGAGTAAAAAAAATGACTCTCTAGAATGTGGGTGGGCGTTGTCAGTTGAAGGCCTGCCTAGGCAAAGGCTGACCTTCCCTGGAATGAGAGGCAGCTTGCCAGTCAATGGCCTCCAGACTCTGCAGCTCCTTCCTGAGTCTCCAGCCTGCTGGCATCCTCAGCAAATTCTGGAGTAGCCAAGCATCCAAAACTTCATGGGTCGATTCCTTAAAATAAGTCTGTGTGATATACATACACACACACACACACACACACTCCCTGTGGGACTCTATTCCTCTGGAGAACCCTAACTAATAACACAGTGGGTATGCAAAAATATACTGTTTTTCTAATTAATGAAATTAATGCCAGTGTTTTGTTCTGTTTTATTTTCATTTAACTTACAAATAAAGGTCTACAAGGAGATTTATTCTGACATATTTTTATAAATCACTTACCAGTTTTAAGTCAATATAAATGTGTTAAGTTAAAACAACATATACACAATGTAAGAACTACAGAAACTTGAACACGTGTTAGGTTTCATGTTACAAATACTTTTAAAAGAAGAAAACACATTCACTAGCCAGGTTATAAAAACAGAACTGAAATCTCCAGTGATATCACACAGATAAATAATTTTTAATCACTCAAAATAACTGCCTAGATATTTAGAGCATCTTAAAAAGTGTATCTAAGTATTTTTTAATAGATAATTTCATTTTTACTCCAAACTTCACAAAGGTGTTCCTACAGAAACTGAAAATATCCCTGAAATAGAATCTGTATGTGAGAAAATGGCATGGAAAAAACCATATTGTTTATGACAGAAATAATTATTAAGCTTGTTTCAGGAATGTTCATACAAATGAAATGTTTAATAAAAATAATTTCTACATATGTATAGATAAAATGATAATTGAATACAAAGTGAAATGAAGTCAGTTCCTGCCAAGTTAACTGCCAAGTCCTGAACTCAGGGTTCTCAGCTTCTCTTGCAATACAGGCAGGTGTTAATGATGTCATTACCTGCTGCAGAAGAAATAGGGGACCATGAACACAAGTCTTGGCAGAACATAAACACCCTAGAGTTTACCTTTAATTTAAAGTAAATAGAAAAATCAGTTTATAGAGTGTCTGTCCTATATAGCTCCTGCCCTAAAGGGATAACTCAGGATCTTTATTTCCAGGGTTTTCAGCTGTATTCCAGAAATAAAGGCTAACAACCTCCATTCTTAAAAAGCACAAATTAAAAAACTGGGTATATAAGGCAAAAATCATTAGTCAGTAAGGTAAAACTTACTACACTGGTATTAATATTATATAAAATATATACAATTATACAGCAAATTTTTAGTATTTTCTAATTGTAAGATTATAATATTTTATCATGACCCCTAAACAGTGGTTATTTTGTACCAGGAGAATCTGTATCTTTAAAGATATAAAGATAAGAGTACCAACTTGGAAAAGTTAAAACTTGACATCTACTTTACAATAGTTAAGACAGTACTAAGAGTCAAGAACACTGGAACAGAACTTGCTCATTATTTTTATATTCTGACAGGACAGAACTTATCCGTGTAAATTTAACTCTCACCTTGTCAAGTTGATCTTGAAGACTAGTGGATGCTTTATAACCAAGCTGTAACAGCATAGCTTCCGCAGCATTTTTTTTGGCTATCTTTTTATTAGGTCCTGTTCCAGTAGCAACTTCATTCCCTACCTTGACCTGGTAAGAATAAAGTAAGAAATGTAATGACAGCTGCTTTGGTAACAAACATTAACATCACAAAGCAATGTGTTCTGCTCTCTAGCATTCAAAAATATAAAGTTCACTCCATAATAAAATAGCAATTAAGATCCCTTTTATATTATATATATATATAAATGCATACACAGAGAAAAGTATGGAAATTGGGTCCTCAAAATGTCAATGGGGGTTATATCAGGATGACAGAATCTTCAGTTCAGTCGCTCAGTCGTGTCCAGCTCTTTGCGACCCTATGAACTGCAGCACACCAGGCTTCCCTCTCCATCACCAACTCCCGAAGCTTGCTCAAACTCATGTCCATCGAGTTGGTGATGCTATCCAACCAACAGTCTTAGAACATTTTTATTTCCTTACATATTTCTATATTATTTGATTTTTAAACAATAAACTTATTTATGTAAGCAGAAAAATAAATTCACATTGTAGAGTTATGACTACATTTAGTATTCTTCACTTAGATTAATAAACTGAAAAGGCTAAAATTCACATTGTTGCCATTTAAAATAATGTTAAAATGTGCAGAAAACCTGAATACCCATTTCTCCAAAGAGGATATGGAGATGATCAACAGGCACATGAAAAGATGTTCAGCACTGCTAATCATGAGGGAAATGCAAATTAAAAAAACAATGAGATATTACCTCAAACCTGTCAGAATGGCTATCATCAAAAATATCCCAAATAACTAATGCCAGCAAGGATGGGGACAAAAGAGAACCGTCGTACACTGCTGGTGAGAATGCAAACTGGTGCGGCCACTATGGAGCAGTGTGGCGGTTTCTCCAAACAGCTAAAAACAGAATGGGGGGAGGGATAAATTGGGAGAATGGAACAGAGATATACACACTGCTATACATAAAATAGGTAGCTAATGAGGACCTATTATATAACACAGGGAGCTCGACTCAATACTCGTAATGACCTATATAGGAAAGGAACCTTAAAAGGAGTAAATATATGTATATGTATGCTTCCCAGGTGGCTCAGTGGTGAAGAATCTGCCTGCAATGTTGCAAACGCAGGTTTGATCCCTGTGTCAGGAAGATCCCCTGGAGAAGGAAATGGCAAACCACTCCAGTACTCTTGCCTGGAGAATCCCATGGACAGAGAAGCCTGCTGGCTACAGTCCACAGGGTCACAGAAGAGTCAGACATAACCTAGCGACTAAACAGCAACATGTATATGTATAGCTGATTCATTTTGCTGTACACTTAAAACTAATACAGTATTGTAAAACAACTAAGTAAGTAAGTAAAGTCACTCAGTCGTGTCCGACTCTTTGTGAACCCGTGGACTGCAGCCCACCAAGCTCCTCAGTCCATGGGATTCTCCAAGCAAGAATACTGGAGTGGGTTGCCATTAAAAATCATTAAAAAAAAAAAAAAAGGAACTACCATTATGTCCCAGCAACTCCACTCCTGGGTACCTATCTAAAAAAACCAAAAACACTAATTCAAGAAGATACACACACCTCAACGTTCACAGCAGCACTGTTTACAATTGTCAAGATAAGACACAACCTCAGGGTCCATCAACAGATGAATGGATAAAGAAGATGTGGTAATTATATACACAGTGGACTACTACACAGTCATAAAAAGAATGAAATTTTGCCATCTGAAACAACATGGATGAACTTGGAGGATATTACACTAAGTAAAATAAGTCAGAGAAATACAAATACTGTATGATGTCACTTATACGTGGAATCTAAAAATACAACAAACTAGTAAATATTAAAAAAAAAAGAAACAGACTTACAGATATAGAAAACAAACTAGTAGTTACCAGTGGGGAGAGGGAAGCAGGGAGGGGCACTAGAGAGGCAGAGGATTAAGAGGTGCACATTGTATGTAAAATAAGCTATAAGGATATACTATACAGCAAAGACCATATAGCCAATACTTTATAGTAACTATAAATGGAGTATAACCTTTAAAAATTATAAATTATTATACTGTATCCTTGTAACATACACTATGGTACATCAACTATATATCAATAAAAAAATCTTTAATCCAAAAAAATAAATTTAAAAAATTATATACTTTACAAAGGATTACATTAAATAGATTCTGAAGAGAACATATAAAGATTAATACAATACTATGGTTAAAAACAGACTTCTGAGTCAGATTTGGGTATGAAATCCAACTCCATTATTTCCCATGAACTGATTCAAATTATTTAATATCTCTAAGCCCCAGTTTTTTCATTAGTAAAAGAGGGGTAATACAATGACCTAACAGTGTTATTCCGAAAATTAAACAAGAAAATGTATGTCAACTACAGTGTGTATTATAGCATAATTGCTCAATAAGCGGTATCTTTTTATCATTAGAACTATCCCACAGTTCTCTTTTGTGAGCAAGAGGCACACATGTATGTACATCCACGCATTTAAATATACATCAGCCATCTTATATCCACATGTACATTTCCTGAGCTGGGTAATGATTTTTTAGTCATGTATATGCTGAGATAATACAAATATAAAAATCAAATCAGAAAACAAAAAAGGAAAAAAATTACATGAAGAAACAGAAAATACACAGTGAAAGTGGGATTTATTTTTACAGATTGTTCTCAGTAAGTGATAGAAGGAGCAGACAAGAAGATAATCATAATTTTGGAAATTAAACAATATAATCTAAATAATCTATGGCCAAAGAAGACATCTCACTGGAAACATTTTAAATAAGTAATAATGGAAATACAATATGTCAAAACTTGAAAGATGAAGCTAAAGAGGGTTTAGAAGAAAACATATAAGCCATAAAAGCTTAGAGAAAGGCAGAAGAGTAATGAGCTAACCATTCATCTCAAGTAGTTCCTAACAGCAAAATAAATCCAAAGAAACAGAACATTAAAAACAAGAGCAAAAATTTAGGAAATATGAAACAAAGTACAACAGAGAAGTTCAAAAAGACAAAAGCTGGTTCCCTAAAAAAATTAATACAGTGATAAACCAAAGGTGAGATTGATCAAGAAAAAATAACACAATTAAGAATGAAGATGGGAGATTATGAACCTTCTGTAGCATTACAAAATAATAAGGGATACTGAATAATTCAGCTAACATTTTTTAATACTTGAATAAAATGGAAAAATTTCTGAACAATACAAATTTCCAAAACTGGCACAGAATAAACACCTAACTATATAAATCTATAACCACAAAAAAAGTTAAAACCACAATTAAAAATTTTTTCACAATGAAAACTTCTGAGAGTTTTTCTAGCAAGTTCTACCTGATATTTAAGGACGAATAATGCTACTCTTACAAAAATGCATCTAAGAATAAAAAAAAAAAAAGAGGAATCCATCCCCAATTACTCAGTGAAGCATCAGTTTGGTTTCAAAATCCAACAAGAAAAGTATAAGAAAAAAAATTTACAGACCAGTTTCATTCATGAATATAAATGTTAAGTCATGTAATAGTACACTGAACAAAGTGAAGTCACTCAGTCATGTCTGACTCTTTGTGACCCCACAGAATGTAGCCTGCCAGGCTTCTCCATCCATGGGATTTTCCAGGCAAGAGTACTGGAGTGGGCTGCACTGAACAAAGCAATGTGAAAAAAAATAATGACTAAGTTTATTTCAAAAATGTAAGATAGGTCTAACATTTGGAATTCAATCAATCAATGTTATCTGCTATATTAATCAGTTAAGGAGACAAATCATATGATCTCCCACATAAATTGAACAAAAGCATTTGTGAAAACTCAGTGTTCATTCATATTGAGTGAGTGAGTGAGTGAGTGAAGTTGCTCAGTTGTGTCCTACTCTTTGCAACCCCGTGGACTGTAGCCCACCAGGCTCCTCCATCCATGGAATTCTCCAGGCAAGAATANGATCTCCCACATAAATTGAACAAAAGCATTTGTGAAAACTCAGTGTTCATTCATATTGAGTGAGTGAGTGAGTGAGTGAAGTTGCTCAGTTGTGTCCTACTCTTTGCAACCCCGTGGACTGTAGCCCACCAGGCTCCTCCATCCATGGAATTCTCCAGGCAAGAATACTGCAGTGGGTTGCCATTTCCTTTTTCAGGGGATCTTCCCAACCCAGGGATCGAACCCAGGTTCTCCTGCATTGCAGGCAGACGTTTTAACCTCTGAGCCACCAAGGAAGCCCTCATTCATATTACTCAGCCACAAAAAGGAACACATTTGAATCAGTCCTAATGAGGTGGAGGAATCTAGAGCCTATTATACAGAGTGAAGTAAACCAGAAAGAGAAAAACAAATTAACACATATATATAGGATCTAGAAAGATGGTAGTGATGAACCTATTTGCAGCAGCAGTGGAGACACAGACAGAGAGAAGAGACTTAAGGACATGGCTGGGGTGGGGGAAGGAAGGAGAAGGTGGGACATATGGAGAGAGCAATATGGAAACATACATTACCATATGTACAATAGAGAGCCAATGGGAATTTGCTGTATGGCTCAGGGAACTCAGACTGGGGCTCTGTGACAACCTAGAGGGATAGGATGGGGAGGGAGGTGGCAGGGCTGTTCCAGTGGGAGGGCACAAAGATAAACCTATGGTTGATTCATGTTGATGTTTGGTAGAAGTCAAAATACTAATATAAAGCAATTATTCTTCAATTAAAAATAAATGAAGTAAAAAAAATTTTTTTAAGGATCTCTTAACAGCTATCAGAAATTTTATAGTTCTAATCTATGCAATGTTTTTGAAACATTTCATTTTGCTTTTTCTGCTGAAACCACATTATAACAAATCAACAGTAGTCTTAGGGACCCCACCTGGAAGCACCGATCTAGGGCCTGGAGTTGGGTGAACATGCACCACCTTCCGTATCTGTTGGCCTGCTCCTGACCCGAACAGCAGGTCCAACATACAAAGCCTTAAGTCCCTGGCTAGAGCCAGCCTCTGCTGCCTGTTGTTTTTTCCAGGGCTTGGTTTGTTCCCTGGCTTCACAAGACCCTGTGCTGTTGCTGGAAAACTTGAAGCTGGAAAGATGCCAGAAGCTTCTGCTTCTGCTACTGTTCTGAGGGTCAAAAGACTTGCCAAAGTAAATGGCAGTGAAAGATAATGGAGAAGCAAAAAAATGTTTCAACCGTTTTCACAAGCTATCTACCTCTTCTCATTCTCATTCAAATCTTTGGCTCCTTCATCCTTAATCTCAGTTACTGCCCAAGCCTGAGGCCCTTTGCCTCTAGGTTCCAATTCTTGGGACAGGGGGTTCCCATCACAGCATTCATTTTATTTTATTTTTTTTTGTATTTATTTATTTTTTCACACGAACTCCCAAACATGAACCCCCCTCCCACCTCCCACCCCACATCTTCCCTCCAGATCATCCCCATACACCAGCCCCAAGCATCCTGCATCCTGCATTGAACATAGACTGGCAATTCATTTCTTACATGATAGTATACATATTTCAATGCTATTCTCCCAAATCATCCCTCCCTCTCCCTCTCCCTCTCCTTCTCCCTCAGAGTCCATAAGTCCGCTCTACACATCTGTATCTCTTTTGCTGTCTTGCATACAGGGTCCTCATTACCATCTTTCTAAATTCCATATATATGTGTTAGTATACTGTATTGGTGTGAGTCTGCTGGCTTTCCATCTGACCTACTCTGACACCTGAAGACTTACTTCCAGAAGTGCTTCCAGATTCATTTTTCCTATTCACCCACCCCTTGCCTAACACGAGCTTTTATAGTTCCATGGTTCAATAGCTTGTGAGTAGCTGGTTACCCCAGAATTTTGTTAGGACTGAAAAAGACCACTGTGCTAAAGGACTCTGGTTCCCTGCCAGCACTTACAATGAGCACTCAAAAAAAAAAAAAAAAAATTCACTGCATTATAAAAGTCAGTAAGCATGTAAATGGGCTTCCCTGGTGGCTGAGTAGTATAAAGAATCCACCTGCCAATGCGGGAGCCACAGCTTCACTCCCTGGTTCAGGAAGATCCCCTGGGGAAGGAAATGGCAACCCACTCCAGTATTCTTGCCTAGGAAATCCCACGGACAGAGGAGTCTGGTGGGCTACAGTCCATGAGGTTGCAAAAGTCATGTCTGACTTAGTGACTAAATAACAACAAAGCATGTAAGGAAACCTCCAAAAGTCATCTTCCTAGAAAGCTTCCAAGATTTATGACTACTGTAAGATTTTTACATTTATTTTTCTGCAAAGAACCTCAATTATTTTACTATACAATGAATATATGATGACTAGATTTTTGTCTTTAAACAAATCAGTTAAATCCTCTGAACTTCACTGGCTGTCCAGGGGTTAAGACTCTGCACTGCCACACTGCGGAGCATGGCTTTGATCCCTGGTCAGGAAACTAAGGTCCCACAGGCCATACAGTGCAGTCCCCTCCCTGACAAAAAGTCAAGATACTAATTTTTAAAATAATAATAATAAATTAATTCATTAATGAAGTCTTCAAAAAACTAACAAGAAGTCTGGTAAAACAGCATTTACCAAAAAATTAATGAAATTTCCTTAATATACATTTTTTAAAACTTGAAGTCTTAAAAAAAAAAAAAAACCTGAGATTTTAATCACAGATAGGTAGAAAAATTAACATATGATATAAATAATAAAATGTGCTGATACACAATAATTTAGTTATCATTATTTTCTCTTTGAAAAATTAAAATACCCCTTTCCAAAAAAAGAAAAAATTTGCTCTGGACCTAAATGTCCAAATAGTGTCACTGGAAATTTTCCTTTACCTAGTAATCAATACAAGTAACAACATTCATTTTATAACACACATTTATTTGTGGGGTTTTTCTGGTGCTAGACAAATAGCATATTATCTTTAGATCGTTTACTTCCACATTCAATAATAATGATTCCATTATAACAAATGATAACATTATTCAAGCAGTTTATACAAATCCCTTTACTTTGATGAAGTTACAGCAACACTGTAATGAATCCACTGGGGCTTTCAGAAGAAGGAAAAAACAATATGAATTCAGTGTGAAAACATTTAAAAGCACAGCCAAATGTTCCTGTTTGACTAGAATGTTTATGAATACCGTAAAATGGAAGCTGGCCTAAGATATTCTAAATTCCTCTTTCAAAAGGGGTATTTGGTATATTCCACAGGAAAGGAATTATTTAATAAAGTCAAAGCCAGTTTTTATTTGTAACACAGGTCTAAAATGTGTGTCGGGGGGGTGGGTGGATCTTTTTTCCCTCAAGTTTTGGAGTTCAAAAAATACTTTCTAGAATTCCTCAAAGTTAAGAATGTAAAAAGAAAAACGGTGCACATACTTTACAAAGTAAAAAATACAAGAACAACACTGCTCTGGGTCCTAACGGCATCTAGAAAACCATGCGTTTAGTAAGCACAGCAGAATCCCTCCTCTTTGGACATCTAAGTTAACAACCATGGTTTACTTGTAACTACAACATAAGTTTATATCTCCAACAAAAGTCAAACATACTAGCTCTCAGTTAGGTAGGCAACAAATACACCTCACAGGTTTATAAGATCCTACTATATACATACCACCATATTGGGTACTGTGAGATAAAGGAACATGGAGGTTATTAACTAGGAAGGAAGGTAAAACTTAGACATGCACAAGAAGTTAGTCAACATGAGATATTATGCTTGAGTCTAGATGTCTGCCACATGGTCAGCACTTAATTAACATCTGTTGATTGTAACTGGGTCATATTAAACGTGAGATCCACAGGTTTGACTGGAAAAGCTTCTTTGACAAGCCTCTTGTCGGTCAGTAGTGTCTGACTCTTTGCAACCCCATGGACTCTAGCCTGCCAGGCTCCTCTGTTCATGGAGTTCTCCAGGCAAGAATACTGCAGTGGGTAGCCATTCCCCTGTCAATTCAGGAATCGAACTGGGGTCTCCTGAATTGCAGGCAAATTCTTTACCAGCTGAGCTACCAGGGAAGCCCATAACCTAACAAAAACTGTTGGGACCATAAAGAGAATTTAATATAGACTGGGTGCTAGAGGATTCTACCTAACCATACCTAATGTAAGAAAAAGTAAAAAACCTTCCATGTGTTTTAGAGTCACACACTAAGCACACAGACTAAAATGACTTGTGGTTAGAAATTAGCTTTAGAAAACTTCAGGAAAAGAAGGAAAGGAAGGAGGGAGGAAGGGAAGAAGGAAAAATTGATAGCCAAAGCCAAGCACAGCAGAAATTGTCACTGTTGTTTTTGGATGATGGGCATAGTCCCCAAGAGGCCACTATGCTCTTCCATTATACTGTCCTTTATTGTGTACTATTAAACATATCCATTCATCTTTGGAGATGCTTGAAATTGTCATAATAAAAATGATTTCTATGATACTGAGACTTGAGTTGGTAGATGAAGATAGATAGGTAAGATTTAAAAAGGAGGGCATTTTAGGCATTCAACCTCACCCCCAGTCCCCTCCCCTAGACCAATACACCAGCAACCACTCTTCAAGTTTCTAGGCTGTACAAAGCAGCACTTAAATCTCTCAGCAACTCAGAGCCCCTCTGTGTTCATCAAAGTTAGGCAGCCAGCTAACCCTCTTTTCTTGATTTCTCTAATGACCTGAAAGCTCATGCTCTTGGCCCTGTTTCACCTACTACCTCCATCCTTCTAAATTATGTTTCTAATTCCATCTGTCTTTTATTCCCAATAGTTAACAGACTCCAGCTGCAAATTGCAACACATTAAGTTAGAGATAGGCGTTCTCAATGATGAACTCTGGGTGAGCTCATGGTCCCTTTGAAACCTCACACTCTCCAGTCTGACATGTCCTTGACACTTGAATGTTCCAACCAAGTTGGTAGATGGATCTGGAGGGAATGAACACTTTAAGTGTAAACAGTTTTATCTTCTACTATTAATTCCTAGTCTTCCTTCCCACGATATCTCTATTCTAGCCTCAGGATTTCTAAATGTTTTCAGTAGTTAAAAAAAAATCTTTTAATATAAAAGTGAGACATACTTGCATCACAAATTCCCGACGTCGAGGCATTCCTCTTTCTGAAAGCAAAACGTAATCTGGCTCCTTTTCCTTTTTGGCCTGTTGAATCTGAGCCAGGCGGCTAATGGGGTTCATTCCTTGACCATATTCTGGTCCAGCCTAAAAAATAATTGAAGAAAAAAATTTCAAAATATGAAACATGCTTGTAAAACTTCTTACTGGATCCTTAAAGAAATCATGGTTTTTACCTCCTCCCTTGCACCCCAAAACTGTGACTGGAGAATATAAATGAAAATCAAGAGAGTTTATAAAGGAAAATCATAAAGTGAATCTGAAAGTAGGGTTTCTAGAGGATTTAGGGCTCACAGGTATTATTGGTAAGTTGGGTCAACTATCCTTTTAAACTCTTTAATACAGTAGGAGTTGTTTCACCACTTGTATTCATCAAAAAACACCAAAAAGAAAGAAGACAAGCTATCAACTGAGAAGAGATATTTGCAATATATATAACTAAAAAAAGATGTATCCAGTATCCAAAATATGTTTTAAAACACCTAAAAATTATTAAGAAAAAGATAATCTAAAAAAATTGAGCTAATGAGATGAACAGATATTTAACAGATGAAAAAAACATATAAAAAGATAATTCATCTCATTACGATTCAAAATGCATATTAAAACCATAGTGAGGTACTATTTCACACTTATCAACTTAGTAAAAATTAAGAAGTCTGATAACACCAACTGGTGAAGATGGGGAGTAACAAAAACTTATACAGTGCCGATCCTAATATAAATTGGGAAACAATTTGGTAATGTCTAGTAAAGCCCATGACCCATTCTCAGTAGTCTATTCATCTAAAAAACTGTTACCCAAATGTGCTAGTTCATTTGTACAGGAATATCCACAGCTGCATTATTTAAAATAGCAAAAATGAAAAACTAAACCTTATGGCATGTTCATACAGTGAAAAGGCATACAGCAGTGAAAATTAAGATTTAAGTACTGCTACCTGCATCAAGATGAATGAATTTAAGAAAAAAAAAATGTTAAGTGGCAAGAACAAGCACAGAAGAATATATAAACTATGATATAATTTATATACATTCCATTAAAACTATAAAACACTGGTGAAATTAAATAAGGTCTCAATAGGTGGACAGACACACATTAATGGAGCGACAGATCCAATATTTTTAAAAAGTCAATTGTCTTCCAACTGATCTACCAACAATTCTCTGCAATCCCAATCAAAACCCCAGCATGCTCTTTCTGGGTAATAATTAATAAGCCAGTGTTTAAAATTCACATGGAAATGCAAAGGAAAAATAATCAAAACACCTTGAAAAAAAGAACAAAGTTGGAGGAATCCAAATACTTGATTTCAAGATTTATTATAAAGCTATAATAATCAGGACAGTATGTGTGGTACTGGGACCTCCTGGTGGTCCAGTGGTTAACAATCTGCCTTGCACTGCAGAGGATGCAGGTTCAATCCCTGGTCGGGGAACTAATATCCCAGATGTCACAGGGCAACTAAGCCTGTGCACCACAACCAGAGTCCATGCACTGCAACAGAAGATCTCGCATGATGCAACGAAGATTCAGTGTGCTACAACTAAGACCGGACGCAGCCAAATAAATAAATTAAAAGGAAAAAAGACAGTATGTGCGGTACTGGCATAAAGAGAGAGAAAGAAATCAATGAAACAGAACGGCAACTCGAAATAGATCCATACACACGTGGCCAACAAGGGTGCAAAAGCCATTCAGTGGAGAAAGAGTAGCCTTTCAACCAATGGTACTGGAACAACTGGATATTCATGTGTAGAAATAAGTTTCAATCCACACATCACACAAAAATTAACTCAAAACGGCTTATAGGCTTAAATGTAATATCTAAAACTTCATCAAGAAAATACAGAAGAAATTTTTCTGGTTTGGTTAGGTAATGATTTCTTAGACACAACACCAAAATCACATTCAGCAGTAATAATAATAATAACAACAACAACAAACCAGTAAGGATAATCTTATCCAGAAAACTTTTATCTCCAACAGCAGAAAACCTTCTCTGAGGCCTTACCTTGTAGAAGAGAATTACATTAAAATTATAAATTCAAAGACACCATCAGGTAGCCTTACATTTTAACAAGGTAACTCTGTAGAGTAAATTAAAATCCAAAAGGAGTTCACAACCAACCAGTTTGAAACTGGCACTGGCATCAGATGTGACTGGACCCAAAACCTGACTCTACTCTGTGATCTGAGGGAAGTTTCTTAAACACCAAGAACCTCATCTTTAAAATGAGGATAATATCTACATCTCAGAGTGATTAAGAGGTTCAAATGAGACAATGTGATAGCTTCATTATTCTAAATAAAATCAAGGTAAATCATCAACAAATATCTTCTGTTTCTATTGCATAATAAGGAATGGTAGAACCTAGATGTAAAAGACATTTAAGGAAGTGACTAAAACATTGAAAACCAAGATACTATCCAAGGTGATCCATTTACTGGCCCATTATAAGGTCTGATCATACTCAAAATTAACCTAGATTTCAACTCACTGTATCCATGTTGCTTTCTCAAAATAACCTTACATTTCAGAGAATATCTATAGACTTTAACATAAGACAGATATGATACAAGTAATTCCAAGTGTGATGTATGTGAGGAAACATGCAGGGGGCTAAATGAATGTGGGTGTTCTTTGGAAGGAATGATGCTAAAGCTGAAACTCCAGTACTTTGGCCACCTCATGCGAAGAGTTGACTCACTGGAAAAGACTCTGATGTTGGGAGGGATTGGGGGCAGGAGGAAAAGGGGACAACAGATGATGAGATGGCTGGATGGCATCACCGACACGATGGACGTGAGTTTGAGTGAACTCCGGGAGTTGGTGATGGATAGGGAGGCCTGGCGTGCTGCGATTCATGGGGTCGCAAAGAGTCAGACACGACTGAGTGACTGAACTGAACTGAACTGAACTGAATGTGGGAGTCAGGGAGAACCAGAGAAGGCTTCCCTGAGGAAGTCAAGTGTAAGCTGAGATCTGAATGGTGGACAAGAAGAAAGTTCTGCAATAAAATGCATATATAATAGAGGTAGTAGCAAAAAATCATTTTTAAAGTTCAAAATGTTTCTCCCCTCTTTTGGAAATAACATTTCAACAATATTCTTGCTTTTAATGGCTATAGTTAAAAGTAACAGGAGTTATATTTATAGTCTGCTATAAAAATGATAGATCTTTTTTTAGACTAAAGGCTGGTTATTCTTAATTTGAGATTAGATTTATTTTAATAGATTAGGTGCAAGATAATGTGAATAGTTTTGCAGTAATGTAGAGCACTGTTCTTCCACTATGGAGAAGCTATATGTAGATTTCATATACAAAAGAATTTAGGAAAACAGACCATGGAGACATTCATCTACATATAAAATGTGAACAGACAGAATGAGATACAAAGTAACAAAAGCTAGTATTTATTGAATGGGTTTCCCAGATGGCTCTGTGGTAAAAAATCCACCTGCCAAGCAGGAGTCGTGGGTTCGATCCCTAGGTTGGGAAGGTAGCCTGGAGGAGGAAATGGCAACCCACTCTAGTATTCTTGCCCAGGAAATCCCATGGACAGAGGAGCCTGGCAGGATACAGTCCATGGGGTCACAAAGAGTCGGACATAGCTTACCGACTAAACAACAAGCAATAAATATTTATTGAGTACTTACTATTTCTACTGTTAATACATATTTAATAATGATAACTAGTGCATTCTATGTATCATCTTGAGTAACATGTAACAATCTTGTGAAGTAAGTTCAATTATTATTCATCTCATTCCTCTAAACTATGCCTTAATTTTTTTTATTAATGTATGCAAAATCTGATTCCATAAAAGAGAATCACAACATCCTGAAATGCTGTGTGGCTCTACATTCTTCTCTGAAAAGGCACTCATGCCTGAGAGAACAGAAACCAAGCCATCCCATGACCTCCTAGGCATGCTCAGTCTCTCAGCTGTCTCCAACTCTGCGACCTCATGGCCTGTAGCCCGCCAGGCTCCTCTGTCCATGGGGATTCTCCAGACAAGAACATTGGAGTGGGTTGCCATGCCCTCCTCCAGGGGAGCTTCCCAAACCCGAGATCAAACCAGGTCTCCCGCACGGCAGGATTCTTTACCAACTGAGCTAACAGGGAAGCCCGGGGGCTGCTACGTGGCTTAAATGTGACTCAGCACACGGAGTACTGGAGCCCCGTCTGGCACACCGAGTGCTTTATATCCGCGGTCTGCTGCCACGGCTGCTGTCACCAGCGTGAGTGTCACTCATCCAATTATCACTCTGCATCCTATCGCCACGGCCTAAAATTGCGGGAAGTTACCACACAGCAGTGTGGACTGCACAAAGAACGCTGGATTATGGATCACTAGTTCAGGCTGCCACACGTGATCGGTGAACACAAGCAAGCAAATTCTTTGAACGTGTTTCATAAAACCTTATTTGTAAAACGAGGGGCAACATGTGCCTTCATCGTGATGAGAATTTCACCAAAGGTGTTCATGACTGAGAAAGAATTTTTTAAAAATAAAAAACTATAAATATGCAAGGTATTATTATTTCATGAATGAACCCAAGTATACAAGTGTCTAAAAGCAAAACAGAATTACTATTCACTTACAGACACATGTCCAACCCTGATTCTGCTTATAACCCACAGGCTTAGGTGCCTGCCCTATGAAAAAACTTTTAGCTAGAGTTACCAGGGGAAGATCCCCTGGAGGAGAGTATGGCAGTCCACTCCGGAATTCTTGCTAGAGAATCCCATGGACCAAGGAGCCTGGCGGGCTATGGTCCATAGGGTTGCAAAGAGTTGGATACAACTGAAGTGACAGCATGCAGGCACTATAATAAATATATATATATAATATATATATAGTATAACATTCACAAGCATACACTTACCTTTACTATTGTTTTAGGGCGTTTTTTAAAAAATAGTTTTGGCTTTTCAACCACAGGCAGAGGTGGAAGTTTCTTAAGCTCCTGTAGCACAGTGGTTGCAGCGCGCTTCTTGGAGAGTTTTTTGCTATTTCCCTCTCCTTCAGCAGAGAACTCTCCCACTGACACCCGGGTCACAAAACTTTTCATGTGTGGTGGTCCACTTTCTTTAATAACCTATTAAATATAAGTAAAAGATTCAATACAGGGACTTAAGATGGGTTTTTATGGCCTGAATCTGTCTTAATGATCATAAAAAATCAAAATTGAAATTATTAAGAATTATGCCAAAATTATGGATTTCTTCACTAAAACTTATGAACTCATTATACAGAGACTCAGTTATACTTATGCTTAATGAATTACACTGGAAAAAAACAGAAATCTAAATAAACATATTCAAGTCATGGTCAAAATTGTGTTTTACTAGCTTAAAAAAGGCAATTCTAATTATGGTTTCCCTGTTTCTTATAGAACAGAAAATCAAGATCATTATTGCAAACATATCTAACTTTCTCCTCTGTGTGAATAAGTTACTGGAGTACAAGAAGTATGTCTCACTGGAGTTCTGTAACTTATGAAGCATCTTGCACGTGGAAGCCTCTCACAAACAGGTGATAGATGAAAAACCACCTATTTTGATGGTGACCTCAAAGGCTGTCTTACAATAAGGACTATTTACTCTCTGTGACATGGTCTTAGGTAAGTAAATTTGCCATAAAAATACTTAGCTTTCTAGAGTAATGGATTATGAATCTGTCAGCTATGAATGTTCCTAAATCCTGTATTTAACATGCTCTTTTTAAACTATGCCAATTTGGGGAAGCAAAATGCCTTCCAAGACCTGAGTGCTCAAAACTTCATTGTGTCTGTCAAAAGCCTGACCTATTAAAAAAATACCCTATTTAAATAGTTTACCATTGACCATTATATTAAAATTTTATCTTCTAATACTGGATACCAATGAAGAAAAGATACAGTATCTTAATAATCCAGCATTATTGAGGATAAAGAAATTTATGATAAGCATACTTTCCAAGTAATTTAAGCTTACAGACTGAAACACCAAAACTATTTAACCACTTTGATGGACATCTTTCTCAATTAAAAAATATACATATATATTTTACTGACTAAATATTCAACCTCTCACTGCTCACATTAGATCACCATTATGAACATGAAATATTCTACACTAAGGACATCTAAGGCCTCTAAGGACATCTAACACTTTAAAAACTGTTCCTGTTCATCTAGCATTTAAAAGGCTCCATCTTCCAAAGACTTTCAAGTTAAATGCAGTTACTTTTGATAGGCTTTCCATATTTTCCCTATCATTTCTCACTGGGACCAACAGGCCCTCAGGTACATTCTCTTCCTGCCTTCTTCATTCTGCTGCCTTTAATCTGCTGTGGGCTGAGAAATCAGGTAACACAACTTGTAACAGAATTATGTTTAAGAAAGAAAACAGGCTCTCAGTTGAGGTGAGTAGACTCTGCCAGTGAGTAAAGCATGGAGCTTTCCAATAGGTGAACAGAACATAATTTGAAGGAAAATATTCCTCAACTGTTTCAGCTTATTCCTGGGTTTTGCCTATTTCCTAAGTACTTGAGTTGCAAAATTAGTGACCTCTTAATAAAGGAGGTGTTATAACAATTTAATATTTTTTCTTTTTTAAATGCCACATAATTTTACAAATATTTTATGCCATATTTATCTAGTTTTAAACTAGAGAACTGCTTAATTATGTCTTAGTGACTTATCAGTAAAGGTTAAATGTAAAGTTAAAAGGTTAAATTTATATTTTGGCCTCCATAAATTTAAAAGAAATTAAATATTAATATATACATGTGACTAAATATTAATTATATATTGAATATTTTCTATGTGACCTTATCAAAATGCCAAATCTTATAGGTTACTATAAATTACCTTAAATTTGGAAAATAAATTTTATGATGAAACAAATGGCTGAATACAGAAAAGCCAAAGAGATCAGGAGGACTCCATGATATTGTAAGCTCTGATTTCTTAGGGCCTGCATCATTTCATGATAGCTCAAACAGAAGGGAGCACATTAATTCTTTCAGGATGCTAAAATTTTATTTGTCAAATTTGTTTTGTTTGTTTGTTTAAAACAATAAGGAGCAAGGAGGGGGGAAAAATGGGAACTCTCTGCAGAACACATACCTCAAAACTGACGGGCATATTTCTCTTCAGAGCAATTTCAAACACTAAGCTGATCTCAGACTTATTTGCATCTTTGTCATCATCCATTTCTTTTCCTGATTCGCAGTTCTAAAAATCACAAAAAAATAGGACAACATTGAATCTTCACTTTGTAACAAACTTTACATGTACTGAACAATCAAGAAAACCTGTCTTACACATCACAGGAAACCAGAGACTGGATCCTGTGGATTCCCATGGAACCACTGCAATCAAGGGCTTTGCCTTTAAGCACTTTGAGAGGCTTTTTGTGATTTGGTTTTAAGTTTTTTTCCCTCAAAGTAGGATAAATGCTGAGTGTGGAAACCTTTTACTCAAACAAACACTAATCTGATGTAGATATCCCCAGACTTAGTTTTCTTTACAGACCTCCATCTCTCTCTCTCTCTCTCACATACACACACACAGTATCTCCACCAGCATGTGATATTTAATCTTCTATGAAGACTAAGTTGCAGAAAGAGTATAGGACGCAAACCAGGATGCTGGAGCTCTGCGTCTGGCTCTGCACCTATTTAACACTTCCTTCTGTAGGCTTACACATGCGGAACACCATGTAAGCCTTAAAGAGATCAAGAGACAATATTCTTGCTGTCAAGAAGCTTAGGACTTAGTGGAAAGCAACGTAAGAGTCATGATGAGAGAGCACAAGGACAAAAATACTAAGTCTGCCATTAACTGAGATAAACCTCAAAGCGGGAGGGACAACAGGCTTGAGGAAGGGCAAACTAAAGGCTGGACCTCTAGCTTCAAATAACGAAGTGGAGGACTCAATAAGAAGGGGACTTATTAGACACTCCTGAACTAAAGACACCATTTTGAAGTCAACAGAGAAAGCAGCTGAAACCTTGGGAATGAGTGAAATTACTGAATATCTGCTTCGAATAACCTCACTGGTAAAATAAAGGACTAAAAAAATCCATAAATATCTCCTCCACTTTAAGCTCCTTGATTCTAGGTGAATTAACACAATGTAATTCACGCTCAATAAAACACAGCACTCGATGCAAAGTAAATGAATGTTATTTCTCATCCTTGCTCACATTCCCAAATCCTGCCTTGCCTGGGAAGTGGACTCCCTAGGCTGAGCCAAAGTGCTCGAAGGCAAGGCCACCCCAACAAGACACAGAGTCTAACGGAGCACACAGCTGAGCTGAGGCGCTGCCACAGCCGACCCAGCGTTCCCTTCTACCAGCAGAGACTTCCTCTATTCGTAAAGAAGCGTTGCTTTGTCTTCTCAGTAATCTCCCTGGGCAGCTATTAGAGACAGGCTGACACGCACCGCAGGGACCCACCTGAGCTGACTTTTCTGGAATAGGTTCATTCTGCAGTGCCTGAAGGGCTTTCATCGCGGCATTGTGTCTAGCGGCTTGCCGAGTCTTCCCTTCCCCAAAAAATTCATTATTTCCTACAGTCAGCTGAACATAAAAGATCTTGGGCACTGGGCAATGATACCTAAGTAAGAAAGTAAAAATGTTAATATATGTTCAATAAAAATCACTCTGTAATCATTAGTAAAATTTTTGTTTAAAATATTAATAAGCAGGTATAATCCACTATGTGCATGTGTGCTAAGGCACTCCAGTCATGTCCGACTTTTGTGACCCCATGGCCTGTAGCCTGCCAGGCTCTTCTGTCCATGGGGATTCTCCAGGCAAGAACACTGGAGTGAGCTCCCACGCCTTCCTCCAGGGGAGCTTCCCAGGGATCAGGCCCAAGTCTCTTACAGCCCCTGCACTGGCAGGTAGGTTTTTTACCACTAGGGCCACCTGGGAAGCCCAGATCCATTATAACCTCCTATTAACCTCAATAAAGTTTCACCTCACAAATGTATCTATAAAAGATAAAATGTGAGTCGGCATATATATTGATAATAAAGCATGTATGCTGATCTTCATGAAAAATGTATTTTGGAAAACATTAAACATAACTTAATACTGTAAAAATTATTTCATTATATCACAGAAGACTTCCTGGCAACAAGTTTTCAGTTACATTTTGACGGAAGTGAGCCAAATGGTCTGGGGCTGAAGGATGGGGACCTGCCACAGAGGCAAGAAAACAGGCGAGACCATCCAGCTGACAACATGCAGACTGCCATGCTCTCAGCAGAAGGTAACCATGATTAGACGTGGGAAGGGCAGACAGATGGAACCACTACTGTAAAGTAATAAGTACTTTGCAAAGTACTAAGGAGAGCAGATTCAACATAAGAAAGAATGGGGAGTTTCAGCCAATTCTAAAGCAGAAAGAACCATAATAAAATGTATTTAAGGTGAAAACTTTTAGCAGATTTGTGTTTAATGAGACTGAGAGGAAGCATAATTAGAAAGCTGCAATGATGCCAACATGAGGGGAGATTGTAAAGGGGTTGTAAGAAGAAAGGACAAACAAAAGAAATTAAGAGGCTACACAATATAATCTATTAATTTAACAATTATTTATGGGGCACCTTCTTATGATGAGGGAATGTCACAGCAAAAAAAAAAAAAAACCCTTACAGTGGAGAAGACAGACAATAAATAAAATAAATAGGCAGAATATCTAGGATGTTAGAAATACATGTTGCTTTTTAATATTTATTTATTTGGCTGTGCCAGCGCTTAGTTGAGGCACATGGATCTAGTTCCCTGACCAGAGATGGAAGCTGGGCCCCCTGCATTGGGAGAATGGAGTCTTAGCCAGTGGGTCATCATGGAAGTTCCATATACATTTTAAACAGAAAAAATAGAGAAGGTTCAAAAGTGAACTTTTAAAAAATTGCATATATTAAGATTACAATAGAAACACAAGTGACACCATCTGAACAAAAGCAGTGATTTAATTCATTCACTGGTAATGGCAGTGAAAGAAATAGTGAAAGTCTCTGGAGAGAATCAAGCAATTATCCAAGAGCTGTAGATCTGATTGCAATGTGGTCTTCTGGTGTCGTCTGTACCTTTAGCGGCTTTCTCCTTTTTTGCCAACTACTCTTTTGAAGTCATTCGTATTTGTTGCCTGGAGTCCCAGTAAAAGTAAAATATGAAATTCTTGTTGTTTCTTCTTCCCTTGATTGGGCTGAGGGGTGAGGAAAGAGGGGCGGATACAGTGATCAGTGAGTGTCTCACCGAGAAGGTGACAGTTGTGAAGGGCCCGAGCAAGTGAAGAAGGAAACCGTACAGATATCCGGAACAGGGCTTATAAGGGCTGAAAACACCAAGTGCAAAGGCTCGGAGGCAGCTGAGCGCCAGGAATGTTGGAGCAATTCGGAGGATTCCCGCCAGGTGAGAGTTGAGGGTGTAAAGAAAGGTAGCCTAAGAGCTGGAACCGGTGCCCAGATGCCACAGGGCCTTCCTTAGCAATCACTGCGAGGATCCGACTTCTACCCTAAGTGAAATGGCCAGCCACCAGAAGGCTTTAAGGAGAGAAGTGACATAATTGACTTAGACCTTGGGAAGATCATCTGCTACTATGTTGAAAACAGACTGTAGAGGAACGATGGCAGACGCAGGATATCTGTAAAGAAGCTACTGCAGTAATACGGGGGCCTGAACTAGGGTGACAGCAAGGGGAGTAATGGCAAGTACTTGGATTCTGGACGAATTTCAAAAGTAGAGAAGATGAGTTTACCGAAGCACTGGGTTATAGAATATGACAGAGGAGTCGAGGAAGACGCCAGAGTTTCTGACATGAGAAACTGGAAGATGGAGTCCCAGGTTGGTGAAAACTGCAAAAAGAATGGGTTTGTTGGGGATGAATACCAGCAGCTCTGGTTTGGAGATGTTGAGTTATTCAGCCTTTTAGACATCCAAATGAAGATGTTAAACAGACAGTCAGATCTAGTAAGTCTGGATTTCAGGAAAGAGGTCCAAGGTGGAGATAAAATTTGGGAATCATCAATATATACATGCTACTGCAGCTAAGTTGCTTCAGTCGTGTCCAACTCTGTGCGACCCCATAGACGGCAGCCCACCAGGCTCCCCCGTCCCTGGGATTCTCCAGGCAAGAACACTGGAGTGGGTTGCCATTGCCTTCTCCACAATATATATATATATATATATATGTGTGTGTGTGTGTGTGAAATTTAAAGCCACAAGACAGTGAGAACTCTGTGGGAGGGAGTGATAGGAGGAAAATCAAGCAAGCAGAATATCCTTCCTGAAAGTCAAATGGGGACAAGAATATCTAGGGGAAGGGAAGAGTCAATCCTATCAAATGCTATTTTACAAGTCAAGTGAGATGAAGACAGAACTATGACCACTGAATTGGGCAACTGAGCAAAACTAACAGAAACAATTTTGATGGAATGCTGGATTTATCATTGAAACACTGAAAAATTAAGTTAAAAATCACTCCAGTGCTGGAAAATGTCTCTTTTTAAGCAAAGAAGAGCCAATCAAGTTACCACTAAGGTTTAGATGATTACTGGTGTCCAAGTGGCAGGCTTCTATAGTCAACCTGAGATAAACTGCCCATTGTGTAAGAATTCACAGGCAGATGGGACTCACCAGTGAAGGTTTACTGAAGGTGAAGGACTAGAAATGTACGTCAGTACTGAAGATGAGATTTGGGAGGTAGTAATTGAAACCATGTTGAGTGGATAAGCACCTGGAAAGGGTAAGTGTAAAAGCACCCCCTAAAAAAGAAAAAAAAGAGCCTAAGGCTGGGATCTGATGAATACCCATGATCAAAAGGCAGGGGAAATAATAGACGGCAGTGAAGGAGATGAAAGAGGGTCAGCGTTAGGAAAGAAATTACAACACAATGTTAGAGGAAGGGATAATCAACAATGTCAAATGTAGCAGAGAAATCCAGAGTGAGTATGAGAAAAAAAAGGTACTGTTTTACATTTTTAAAGTCAATTTTCTTGGCCTACAGTTTTCTATTAAGACAAAATATGTTAAATGTGTTTTCATTATATGTCATATGTTCTCATTTTTAATTGCCAAATATAAAAAAGTTAAAGGAAGAAAAATCACTTAGAGTAAAAGATACTTTTAACATGCAGAGACTAAAAAGCATTAAAGCCGCAATTCTTTATGCTCTTTGATTGCAAAAACTAATGATGTATTGAATTATATAATTTCCTAATACCTATTTTACCTTAGATCCCTTTAATGCAGAAATTCTGACCGACTTATATCATGAATGCAGGTTATCTTCCTTCTCACAAAATTCAGTTTTCCTATCTTCACAGAACTTTATGCATGTTTCTAATGGGTTCCACTATAAAACTTGAAAACAGACAACCTGAAATCAGAAATTTACTCCTGGACTGAGATCTTATGTGGAAAGCTTTCACCATAGAGCAAATGTTTACAATTAATTATACACTTCTGAAAACAGAGGTCCACGGCTGGAATGCTAACAGATCTTTAACTACAGTGGAGGGAGCGGGCGCCACTATAATCACTAAGGCCTGCTGACAATTACAAAACTCATTTCGTTTTGCCACAGAGACAAACAAAATTTCTGTTCATTATAACTTTACTGGAATATGATGTCATAACACATAACCATACTGAAACAATCTGCTGATTTTCTGACCAAATTATTAATTGCACACTAAAGAGCCCTTGGGGCCTCTTCCTTTTTGGCCATCAAAAATGGCTCTATGTATGTGTACGTGTGTGATGTGGATACGTGTGTGTGTGTATGTGTGTGTGTGTATCTCTATATATATATATATCATTGCATAAATATAAGAGGGAAAACTAGCTATGTTGTATTTTTAATGTAAAAAGTAAAATGCTCTAACACTAACAGCAGGAAATACCAAGACCCGATGCCTGACTTGTTTCATTCCAGATTCATTCCATCCTCTTACTTAACAATGATTCTTAATAATTTACCCCACGTGGTTTGAATACCTTATATATCACATCTCCTCATACCATCATGACTATTACGATTAACCAGAGCATTCTCATTAATGGCTCCCAGATTGAATTATAGGAGAGAAGATGAAGAATTCCTTTTGTGTGTTAGGTCCTGTGGTCTTTAAATATTCATTTGCCGTGGTTAAAACACACACACACACACACACACACACACACACACACACACAGGTATTTAACTTTAAAAACTGGTATGGTCCATTTAATGGAGTTCCTTTTTCTATTTTTATTTATTTCTATTTTATTTTTGGTAAAGTGCTTATAATAAGTGATGCATGTATTTCTACAAATTAGTACATATATACTTACCTAATCTTATTCTGCTCTTCTTTTAATGTTCATCTTATCAGTTTGGTTTTATTTTTATAAAAACTTTCTCGTTTGTAGTGGGGCATAGCTGATTAACAATGTCTTCAGTCGTGTCTGACTCTGTGTGACCCCATGGACTGCAGCCCACCAGGCTCCCCCGTCCCTGGGATTCTTCAGGCAAGAACACTGGAGTGGGTTGCCATTTCCTTCTCCTAGCTTCAGGTGAATAGTGAAAGGACTCGGCCATACGTTCACATGTATCCATCCTCCCCAAACTCCCATCCCATCCAGGATGCCACATAACATTGAGCAGAGTTCCATGTGTTCTACAGTAGGACCTTGTTGGTTATCCATTTCACACTGCTCTTCTTGAATGATTTTCCTTAATTAGGATTTTTTGATCAATGCTTCAGTCCCCATAGTGATTACTGTTAAAAGATGAGCCATGAAAACTCACCCATCCAGACTATTAAACATTTAAGGTCAAATGATTTCTACCCACTGCTTCTTCCAGAGTATGTTTTGTTAAGCATGATTCCGCTTTCATAAGCATCTTTGGTGCTTGTTACAGATGCAGGTTCCTGTGTCCCAACCCTGACTCACTGAATCCATCTCTGAGAATGGAACACAAGTCTTCACTTGCACAAGTTCCCCTGGGGAGCATGCACACTATAGTCTGGGAGTACCTGCAGCCTACAGGACGGCTGATGCAACCTGATGACTGCTTCAAACTCCATGCAAGCAAAGGACTGAACACGCCCCTTATAGCACCAGTTAGGTTTCTTGCATCTCTTTCTCATTTAACCCTAAAGGCAGTTTGGTGAGATCGACGTCTCCACGGTCACCTTGCGTGTGTGTTAGTCACTCAGTCGTGTACGACTGTTTGCGACCACATGGACTGTATCCCACCAGGTTCCTCTGTCCATGGAATTCTCCAGACAAGAATGCTGCAGTGGGTTGTCATTTACTTCCCCAGGGGATCTTCCTGAGCCAGGGACTGAACCCAGGTCTCCTGCATTACAGGCAGATTCTTTACCATCTGAGCTACTAGGGAAGATTTTATGGTCACTTTGAGATGTAGCAAAACTCCCCAACAGTTTCTGGGGGTCAAACTCAAGTCTTCCTAACTTCAGAGCATAGGACACTCAAGTCTTTCCTGATAATCTGCTTTACCTTCTATTTTTGTTCACATATGTTTATTAAACTAGTATATCCTTGGCAGGCAAGAGAATATAATGCAGGGTTTTTTCTAAACCTAATACTAAGGTCTACTAACAGATGTCAGTTGTGTTTTACTGACAAGCTGCTGAACTCCACAATGAGATTTTATCTTTTTATGGTATGTCATTTCCTACTCCAGGGGCTCTTCCCCATCTAGGGACTGAACCCGAGTCTTTGGTGTCACCTGCACTGGCAGGTGGATTATTCTTCATTACTGGTGCCTGGTAGGTTACCCAGTTGTGCCTATTTTTATCCCTACTTGGCCTGACATACCATGAAGTGAAGTCGTTCAGTCGTGATGGCTCAGACGGTAAAGCATCTGTCTACAGTGAGGGAGACCTGGGTTCAAGCCCTGGGTTGGGAAGATCCCCTGGAGAAGGAAATGGCAATCCACTCCAGTACTGTTGCCTGGAAAATCCCATGGACAGAGGAGCCTGGTAGGCTACAGTCTATGGGGTCGCAAAGAGTTGGACGCGACTGAGCGACTTCACTTCATGGTATGTCAGGCCAAGCAGGGATTAAAATAGGCACAACTGGGTAACCTACCAGGCACCAGTAATGAAGAATAATCCACCTGCCAGTGCAGGTGACACCAAAGACTCGGGTTCAGTCCCTAGATGGGGAAGAGCCCCTGGAGTAGGAAATGACATACCATAAAAAGATAAAATCTCATTGTGGAGTTCAGCAGCTTGTCAGTAAAACACAACTGACATCTGTTAGTAGACCTTAGTATTAGGTTTAGAAAAAACCCTGCATTATATTCTCTTGCCTGCCAAGGATATACTAGTTTAATAAACATATGTGAACAAAAATAGAAGGTAAAGCAGATTATCAGGAAAGACTTGAGTGTCCTACGCTCTGAAGTTAGGAAGACTTGAGTTTGACCCCCAGAAACTGTTGGGGAGTTTTGCTACATCTCAAAGTGACCATAAAATCTTCCCTAGTAGCTCAGATGGTAAAGAATCTGCCTGTAATGCAGGAGACCTGGGTTCAGTCCCTGGCTCAGGAAGATCCCCTGGGGAAGTAAATGACAACCCACTGCAGCATTCTTGTCTGGAGAATTCCATGGACAGAGGAACCTGGTGGGATACAGTCCATGTGGTCGCAAACAGTCGTACACGACTGAGTGACTAACACACACGCAAGGTGACCGTGGAGACGTCGATCTCACCAAACTGCCTTTAGGGTTAAATGAGAAAGAGATGCAAGAAACCTAACTGGTGCTATAAGGGGCGTGTTCAGTCCTTTGCTTGCATGGAGTTTGAAGCAGTCATCAGGTTGCATCAGCCGTCCTGTAGGCTGCAGGTACTCCCAGACTATAGTGTGCATGCTCCCCAGGGGAACTTGTGCAAGTGAAGACTTGTGTTCCATTCTCAGAGATGGATTCAGTGAGTCAGGGTTGGGACACAGGAACCTGCATCTGTAACAAGCACCAAAGATGCTTATGAAAGCGGAATCATGCTTAACAAAACATACTCTGGAAGAAGCAGTGGGTAGAAATCATTTGACCTTAAATGTTTAATAGTCTGGATGGGTGAGTTTTCATGGCTCATCTTTTAACAGTAATCACTATGGGGACTGAAGCATTGATCAAAAAATCCTAATTAAGGAAAATCATTCAAGAAGAGCAGTGTGAAATGGATAACCAACAAGGTCCTACTGTAGAACACATGGAACTCTGCTCAATGTTATGTGGCATCCTGGATGGGATGGGAGTTTGGGGAGGATGGATACATGTGAACGTATGGCCGAGTCCTTTCACTATTCACCTGAAGCTAGGAGAAGGAAATGGCAACCCACTCCAGTGTTCTTGCCTGAAGAATCCCAGGGACGGGGGAGCCTGGTGGGCTGCAGTCCATGGGGTCACACAGAGTCAGACACGACTGAAGACATTGTTAATCAGCTATGCCCCACTACAAACGAGAAAGTTTTTATAAAAATAAAACCAAACTGATAAGATGAACATTANCCCCCCCCATTCCTCTTTGTCCTCTGTCTGCTAATAGTCTTATAAAAAACAAACAAGCACAATTTCAAATAAAATAAAAGTTTCCCTTTTCTTTACATCTCAAAAGTCTTTAGATTTGGCCTGTCTTCAAGATTTCCCAAGTCAATACAACAATAAAGAAAAGAATGGTACTTGGTTCTTTTGAATTAGTACTTGACATTCCTTATACAGTTTTGCTTTGTTTCTGAGCAAAGGGAAGGTTTTTACATTCTTATATATTCTCGTGAGAACATGATATTCTTAGTCTTATATCTGACTGTCAGTTATAATGACTTTCCATACCATAGATCCTTGCCATCCTCCCTAAAGTTACCTCATTAATGCTCTTTGTGGACTCATTTTATATTTATCTTTCTAAACAACCAGAATCCTCCCGATTATTCTCTGACTGCCTTCTTCTCCAACATCCCCACTTTTCTAAGTATCATTTTTACAAGGTGAGAAAGATATAGTCCAAATAACATTATAACTCTTAAAAATTGAAAAATAATTGCCTCATTTTATTTGATAGCCTTATTCATAAATCTCAGCCCAGCTTAAGTGTTCATATCTCCCCTACAGGTTTATGTCTTAAATATATGAACATGTTATCTTCTGATCTAATAAAAAAAGGCCTTGAATTTCTATGTTTACTTCTAACATGGACTGAAAACTGCAATGTCACTTAATCTTTCTATCTCAGTTTACTTAGCTGTAAGATGTTGGCAGAATTTATGTTTAAAGGACTCTAAAGAGCAAAACTGAGAATTCAAATGCCCTGTTGATTATTCTGACGCTCTGTACACTTTTTGGCACAATGAAGCATTCTTTTCCTTGCTATAGAAAAATAATAGGCTTTATCATAAAGCTATAAAATAGTCCTTGGCACATTTTCAAGCTTGTATGTATATAAAATGTCCAGATAGGAGAGAGTTCTTTCTCTATTCACATCTATAAATTTTGAAAATATATCTTTTATGGGATCTGAATGTTTAGTCTTGAGAAATTTCAAAAATGAAGATATTAGAAAAGATTCACAGGGCAGCTGAAAATAAGCTTTAAAAGAGTTTTTAGAATATTCTATTTGTTAAATTATTAGGTTGGCCAAAAAGTTTCGTTCAGGTTTTTCCATTACGTCTTGGAAAAACTCGAACGAAACTTTTTGGCCAACCCAATGTTATATTTAAAATGCATAAAGAAAAATACAGAAAGATATGCACTAAAAGCTGGGATAGGATGCTTTGAAGTGATTGAATTATGAATGATAGCTCCTTTCATAATTCCAAATGTTTTAAAATAATATAGCTGTACTTGTGTATAAACAGAAGAAAATGTTAAATTGAAATAAGTCTAGGTGCTGTCCAAAGGTAAACCTGTGTTCAAAATGTAAATCTGATGAATTAGTGGAAAGACTTGTAGAATATAAAATATGAGCCACTAAGAATCAGTAATTTGTACCAGGTCACTGATGCCAGGACCACAATAGGACTATGGAAACCAGAGCACGTTATCAAAGAGCCCCACTTTATAAACACACAATCAGCACCCTCAATCCCACACTTGGCTCCAGCATGAAACTATTCTTGCCCCTTCCCTAAATGGTTATCTAGAGAAATCATCACCACCATCACTGTGACTACAGCAAACACACAAAACTCACTACATGCCAGTCACTGTTCCAAGCTGTGTGCATACTCAACTCACTCAGTCACCATAACGACCTCAACATCACTTCACACATGAGGAAATGAGGAACAAAGATGTCAACTAACTGGCCCAAGGCCATACCACTTGAGTCAGCATGTGAACCCAGACAGGGGCTTTCCTGGTATGCCACCTGGTAAAGAATCCGCCGGCAATGCAGGAGATCCTGGTGTGATCCTGGGTTGGGACGATCCTCTGGAGGAGAGCATGGCCACCCACTCCAGTATGCTTGCCTGGAGAATCCTATGGACAGAGGAGCCTGGCGGGCTACAGCCCATGGGGTCGCAGAGAGTTGGATACGACTGAGTGACTAGGCACACACAGTCTCACTCCAGAGTCAAGATCCTAATGCCTTACGCAGCCTCTGAATGAAATGCACAAATGAGCGTTATAAATTTCAGAGCTACGAACCCTAAACTTTGGAGAGGTCATGACAGACCTAGGATATCAAGGCAACTTAAGTCAAACTAGATATAAGAGGTCAGTGCTCACATCAGTTCCAAAGAGAAAGCTGGGGGCAGAAGGTTAAGGAGATGGAGCTGACAGCAGCCTGCTGACCTTCCTCATGCTGTCTCCTCTCCTAGCCCACCTCGCTGGAACCCACGCTTAAATGCTAACGACCCCATTGCTGCTGTTGTTCAGTCGATAGTTCACGCACTGCTCTTTGCAACCCCAGGGACTGTAGCACACCAGGCTTCCCTGCACCTCATTATCTCCAAGAATTTGCCCAAGTCATGTTCACTGCATCGGTAATGCCGTCCAGCCGTCTCATCCTCTGACGCCCTCTTCTCCTTCTGCCCTCAATCTTTCTCAGCATCAGGGACTTTTCCAAAGTCCCATTAGGGAACTGCATTAGTTTCCCATTAGAGAACTGCAAATCAAAAACCACAAGGACATATCACTTCACATTCACCAAGATGGAAAGAGTTGTGCAGCCACTGCATTTCTTAAAAGTTACACACAGAATTACCATTTGACCCAGCAATTCAATCCCAGGTATATAAAACCTAAGAGAAATTTTTAAAGGTGCTTAAACAAAAATGGGTATGCAAATGTTCACAGCAGCATTATTAGTAACAGCCCAAAAGTGGAAATAACCCAAAGGTCCGTCCAACTGATGAATCAAAAACAAAATGCAGTACATCCAAACAATGGAGTATTGTGCAGCCATACAAAGGAATGAGTGGGTGCTAAGTTGCTTCAGTTGTGTCTGACTCTTTATGAGCCCATGGACTGTAGCCTGTCAGGCTCCTCCATCCATGGAGATTCTCCAGCCAAGAATACTGGAGTGGGTTGCCATGCTCTCCTCCAGGGATCGACCCAGGGATCGAACCCGTTTCCTGCATCTGTTACAATGGCAGGCGGGTTCTTTTACCACTAACACCACCTGGACATGAAATCCTGATATATGATACAATGTGGATAGACTCTGAAAACATTAAGCTAAATGAAAGCTAGACACAAAGTCTACATATTGTATGACTGCATTCAGATGAAATGTCCACAACAGGCAACTCCATCGAGACAGGAAGGAGATTAGCGGTTGTCAAGGGCTAGGGAGAGGGAAGGTGGGGAGTAGCTGCTAAGGAGTATGGGGTTTCTTATAGGGGTGATGAAATGTTCTGGAATTAGATAGTGGTAATGGCTGCACGACACTGTGAATGTAGTAATTCACAGTGCACTGAACTCTACAAAGTGGTTAAAACGGTGGATTTTATGTTATTGTGGATTTTACCTCAATAAAAAACAGTTTAAAAAAATGTTCATACCCCCTAGGCTTCAATCTTCTGTTTCTCATAGACGAGGCAGTCTTCCTAGGTGATGTCTCCTGTTCCTACTTACATTCTTGGCAGACTCCCAGAAATTAGCCTGCCAAACTGGGGGAGCACAGGGGAGAGAGAATAAAACCATTCCTCCCTTCTGAACGCTCAGGAATGAATAACCTGGTCCTCTTCCTGCCCTTGTTTGGTTGCCAGGGGTGTGGGTAGGTGGGGTATGTGAATCAAATTACTGACTCAACAAATATTGATTAAGGGCCTAATTTGTGCTAGGGACTGTTTTAGGCCCTAGGGATGGTGGACAGGATTCAGGAGAGAATCAATCAAACAGTATCTACTGCTAAGAAGGGCTAAGAAGAAAAGTAATGCAGAGGAAGGGAGCAGAGCTAAAGGGCTCTTTCAGGAGGTGACACCTGAATAAAGAGACAGATGGAGTAAGAATTCTAGGCATCCAGATGCCAGGAGGAAAGTGTCTCAAGGAAATAGCACAGCAAGTGCAAAGACCCTGGGGCGGTAACAGAGGGGGCCATTCTTTGAGAAAGAGCAAGTGTTCTTGTACCTGAGAAGCAGTGAGTTAAGGGGTGAGCGGTAGGAAACTAGTCATACCTTCTTCCCTCCATGTGTGACAGGAGCCATGCGGGCAGGGGGAGAGGGCTAAGCAAGGAAGTGACACGGTCTGACTTCCTACTGAAAAGTCTCTCACTGCTGTTTGCCCAGAGAAAGGCAAGAAGAGAGTGGCTGGCAGGACACTGTATAGTTCAGAGTAGTCATCTCTGAGCACAGGAGACTGAATTTGCCCAGGAGGATACAGCAGAATTGCAGCAGAGATGAAAGCCCACCTAAAGACTACTGTCACTATTTTAAGACAGGACTGGTCAGCTTCCGAGGTATATTTGCAACCCTATGGACTACAGCCCACCAGGCTCCTCTGTCCTTGGGATTCTCCAGGCAAGAATACTGGAGTGGGTTGCCATGCCCTCCTCCAGGGGATCTTCTCGACCCAGGGATCATACCCATATCCTTTGCATCTCCTGCACTGCAGGTGGATGCTTTACCTGCTGAGCCACCAGGGAAGCCCAATACAGAGGCAGAAGAGCTGGACTTAACCAGTTAAAGTTCTGCAAAGCATCAGTGATCATTGAAGCAGGGAAGCACTAGGAAACACAGGAGTTAAGTGACTGACTAGGATGGTAAGAAAAAAGTGACAAGCTCCAATGAGATGCAGCCCTGCAGAATCTGGCAGATTACTAAAGGCTGCAACTGTCCTGGAGCTCTGCGCAATGTGTGCCCTAAGCACAGGTAACAAAGGACACCCTCTATTTCCTGCCACCCCGCTGATGGCGGGCATGGATCGGGGGCAGCTAGGCGCGCCTCCCATGTGGTGGCTGACATGCAGTGCTGGAACTCGTGACTGGGAAGAAGGGGCCCCAGCAGAGCAAGCTGGGGGGAGCCCCCCTGCCAAAGCATGTTGCCGCTGTGTTCCTCTGGGCATTGAGGCACACCGTCTGAGACTGGTAAATGACTGGCACCACAGCCAGCCACGTGAGGAGTGATGGTGGGGATGGGGCCTTCAGGACAGAGTGTCTCAAAATGAAGTGAAAGTGATGTTGCTCAGTCGTGTCCGACTCTTTGCGACCCCATGGACTGTAGCCTACCAGGTTTCACGGTCCATGGGATCTTCCAGGCAAGAATACTGGAGTGGGTTGCCATTTCCTTCTCCAGCAGATCTTCCTGACTCAGGGATTGAACCCGGGTCTCCCGCATTGTAGGCAGATGCTTTTACCGTCTGAGCCACCAGGGAAGTCTCTCAAAGGCCCACATAAAAACCACCAGAGTCCAGGACTTCCCTGGCGGTCCAGTGGTTAAGACTCCAAGCTGTCAATGCAGGGTACAAGTTCAATCCCTGGTCAGGGAACGAAGATTCCACATACTGCCTGGTGTGGCCAAAAGATTAAAAAGAAAAAACTCATCAGTATTCTCCTGGAGGGGTCGAGGAACACCAGTTAAAAGGCAGATTCAAGACTGACAATCAGACTCCACTAACAAACAGCCTTGATGATTTTTAAATTTTTTTTATTTTTCTTCCCTTCCGCTGCTTGTGAATACAAAGGATTTCGATTTCTAAATGGTAATTTTGTCCTGTCACCTTTACTGAATTCTCTGCTGCCTCTAACAAGATTTTAGTTCTCTCGCAACTTTCTAGATAATCACATCTGCGAAAAACTGGTAACTTTCTCTACTTGTTTCCATATTCTTTTTATTTTTCCCTAAATTAAATGGTCCATCTTCCAACTTTATCACTATGAACAAAGCTAGTGGAGGTGATGGAATTCCAGTTGAGCTATTTCAAATCCTCAAAGATGATGCTGTGAAACTGCTGCACTCAATATACCAGCAAATTTGGAAAACTCAGCAGTGGCCACAGGACTGGAAAAGGTCAATTTTCATTCCAATCCAAAGAAAGGCAATGCAAAAGAATGCTCAAACTACCAAACAATTGCAGTCATCAGAACACGCTAGTAAAGTAATGCTCAAAATTCTCCAAGCCAGGCTTCAGCAATACGTGCACCATGAACTTCCTGATGTTCAAGTTGGTTTTAGAAAAGGCAGAGGAACCAGAGATCAAATTGCCAACATCTGGTGGATCACCAAAAATGCAAAAGAGTTCCAGAAAAACATCTTCTTCTGCTTTATTGACTATGCCAAAGCCTTTGACTGTGTGGATCACAATAAACTGTGGAAAATTATGAAAGAGATGCAAACAGCAGACCACCTAACCTGCCTCTTGAGAAATCTGTATGCNATTTCAAATCCTCAAAGATGATGCTGTGAAACTGCTGCACTCAATATACCAGCAAATTTGGAAAACTCAGCAGTGGCCACAGGACTGGAAAAGGTCAATTTTCATTCCAATCCAAAGAAAGGCAATGCAAAAGAATGCTCAAACTACCAAACAATTGCAGTCATCAGAACACGCTAGTAAAGTAATGCTCAAAATTCTCCAAGCCAGGCTTCAGCAATACGTGCACCATGAACTTCCTGATGTTCAAGTTGGTTTTAGAAAAGGCAGAGGAACCAGAGATCAAATTGCCAACATCTGGTGGATCACCAAAAATGCAAAAGAGTTCCAGAAAAACATCTTCTTCTGCTTTATTGACTATGCCAAAGCCTTTGACTGTGTGGATCACAATAAACTGTGGAAAATTATGAAAGAGATGCAAACAGCAGACCACCTAACCTGCCTCTTGAGAAATCTGTATGCAGGTCAGGAAGCAACAGTTAGAACTGGACATGGAACAATAGACTGGTTCCAAATAGGAAAAGGAGTACGTCAAGCCTGTATATTGTCACCCTGCTTATTTAACTTCTATGCAGAGTACACCATGAGAAACGCTGGGCTGGAGGAGGCACAAGCTGGAATCAAGATTGCCGGGAGAAATATCAATAACCTCAGATATGCAGATGACACCACCCTTATGGCAGAAAGTGAAGAGGAACTCAAAAGCCTCTTGATGAAAGTGAAAGTGGAGAGTGAAAAAGTTGGCTTAAAGCTCAACATTCAGAAAATGAAGACCATGGCATCTGGTCCTATCACTTCATGGCAAATAGATGGGGAAACAGTGGCAGACTATATTTTGGGGGGGGCTCCAAAATCACTGCAGATGGTGATTGCAGCCATGAAATTAGAAGACGCTTGCGCCCTGGAAGGAAAGTTATGACCAACCTAGATAGTATATTCAAAAGCAGAGACATTACTTTGCCAACAAAGGTCCGTCTAGTCAAGGTTATGGTTTTTCCAGGTTATGGTCATGTATGGATGTGAGAGTTGGACTGTGAAGAAAGCTGAGTGCTGAAGAATTAATGCTTTTGAACTGTGGTGCTGGAGAAGACTCTTGAGGGTCCCTTGGACTGCAAGGAAATTCAACAAGTCCACTCTAAAGGAAATGAGTTCTGGGTGTTCACTGGAAGGAATGATGCTAAAGCTGAAACTCCAATACTCTGGCCACCTCATGTGAAGAGTTGATTCACTGGAAAAGACCCTGATGCTGGGAGGGATTGCGGCCAGGAAGAGAAGGGGACAACAGAGGATGAGATGGCTGGATAGCATCACCGACTCGATGGACATGAGTTTGAGTGAACTCTGGGAGTTGGTGATGGACAGGAAGGCCTGGTGTGCTGTGATTCATGGGTTCGCAAACAGTCAGACAATTAAGCAACTAACACTTTCACTTTCACCTCCAACTGAATACTGAAGAGGAACTGATAACGGATGGTCTTGTTTCTTATTTTAATGGGAATGTGACTAGCGTGTCCTCATAAGAACAATGCTGGCTTTTGGGTTGGGTTAAGATGGAATGGGATGATTGCATGTGAAAGAGAGAGAGAGAGAGACTATAGAATATATAGAATATATCTACAGAATATATAGTTTACAGTGTTAAATTAAATTCCATTATTCAAAATGTATTGAATTTTCTAAGTCAAGAATGGGTTTTTAAATGTCTTTTCAGCATCTGTGTAGTTAACAATATTTGCTTTTTATCTGTTAATAAGGTGAATCTTATTAACATATTTTCTAATAGTGAAACAATTTTACATTCTAAGAATAAATACCACTCAGTAAGGGTACTTATTTCTATATACTGATAAATTGTTGGCCAATATTTCAACTAAGATTTTTCCACTGACACTCTAACACACAATACTGATCTGAAGCTCTGTCCTTCACTGTTTCAAACTTGCGTTGTTGAGCTAGACATCAAGGTTGTTCTTCATAGGTTCAGGAAAATTCCTCTATGAAACCTCCGAGGCCGGGTACCTTTCCTTCCAGGTGGTGGGGGAAGGTGATGAGAGCTAGCTCTTTAACTACTTATTCTTTCACGTGGACAGGCACTGCGTCTTCCTCTTCTCCTTTTGAGGTCAGTTTTGATCATGCCTAACGCAGCCCACCCACGACTGTCGGTTCTGGCCTCTTTCCCATCGAGCTGCACGCAGCCACCCGTCAGGACTTTCCACTTCTGCGTCTGTAGTGCTCTCCCATCCTCAGGCTGCATTCTGTGCTTTTGCCTCACAATGGCCTCCCTTGATTAAGTCACCTATTCATACACTGTATTGGTTTTAAGAATAAGATATTGGATTATACATGTTTTTTTCTATTTTTCTTTGGTTTTCTAATTTATCTATCAATACATTCATTTTCCTTCCTCAGACTCCTGTTACTCCTTTCCTAACTTCTTGTGTTGGACATACAATTAATTTTCAAGGTGTCTATTTATCATAGATATAAGGTTAATGAACCTGCCTTCTAATAGGCTTTATGTTGCCTGAACTGTAATGTCTTCAAGAGGGAAATACACAATACAGTGCTTCCTAAATATTTTTGGTAATGAAACTACCTTTCTAGTAAACTAGCATTCTACAAAACACACCTAGAGACATACTGCCTTAGTTAGGACTCTGCATATCCCTCCAGGTTACTGCTTAATCTGCTAAAAGCTTTTTATCTTAAATGTAATAAAGATTACTTAATATTTTAAGAAATATAATTAAAAATATTTATCAAGTACACTTGTAAGATTGATCAAATTAGATAAACACTAAGACAGTGAATAGAGATCTTTAGATTACATTAAGATCAATTGGATTAAGGCTCCATCTACTCACCTATAAGCTCTTTGGGTAAGAGGAGGAACTTTTTCTACAACTCATCAGTAATATGAAAGATTTTATCCATATCAACTTTGTTCATCTGATTCAAGTGGCAAACCAGGAGGAAATGATTGCAATTTTCATGAAATAGCACAGCACATCTGTGTATTTATTCAGGAACAATTTTCAAGTGTGTGTGTGTGTGTGTATGCATGCACCTCGAGTGCACTTTGCACTTCAAAAGCCTTTGTAAAATGTTTAAAGAAATACAATTTAAATTTTAATATGTATTTACTAAATACTGCATGCTACTAGTCTAACAGCAGATCCTTTAGCTTAAGGAAATTATGGAACACATGGCTTATTTTTTCTTTGAGTTGAAAGATTCTCTTATTCAATTCCATCAACAGATCATCTTTGGTTGGGGGCTGTCTGAGAGTGTTCTCGGAAAACCATTGGTGAAGAGAACCTCTCAAATCCTTTCCAGTTCTTGAGACTAGTTCCAGGAAATATTTTAAATACTTTTGTTTCTTCATTAGCTTAAGCCCCAAAGTAGATGTTTTTAAGAAGTCTGAGTTTAAAAAAAAATACAAACATAACATTATAATTTTAAAAGGGGTCTAACATGCTTTGTGGATAAATTAATTTAGTAATGTCTAGAACAAAAGATTCAAGTTCATGATCATGTTTGCACTGGAATCTTCCAAGAGCTTTAGAAATTGTTTGCTTTGTTACAACGTCGAACCCAGACATCTACTCCAGTGCCTTTACTGATCAGAATTAGCTATCAACTTTGGACGCTTGCCCACTTCAAATACTCCCAAAAGTAACATGGAGACATTACATCAGCGCTATTGCAGGAAGATTAATGTGCTTTGTTTGGAGATGCAAACAGTAATTATACTTACTGCATACTTCTATATTTTGTCTTTTTTACCTAAGTGAATCTACTTGTATATTTGCATATAGTTTAATAACAACAAAAATGTATAGTTAGCAGATATTCACTGGAATATAAAAATTTATTTGGCATTTTCCCAGCTAATTGTTTTTACAGCTTGACTTCACTTATGCATTAGCTGCATTCATAAAAAGGTTTACATAAAGCAAATATTTTCATACTAAATCCCATTTTCCCACTGTTGCCCAATATTAAATCTTGAGTTGTATTTCTACAGGAAAATGTTGGCTCCAACACATCATAAAAATTATAATTAAACATCTAAAGACGTATGCCAAAGAATAGGTACATTTAATCAATTATTTTACAAAATACATTTTATCCTCTCACCTGCAATAAAGATTAATCAAATGGATAACCATTTTGTTTCATATTCCTACAATCATTAGAAGGGCATGTACATTAAAATAACAACAAATGCAGAGTTTTGGGTGACTTCATAGAAACTGAAAGTAGAAATATAACTTATTACCTAAAATTGCCACAGGGAGACATGTTGTCAGATTCAGGCAATGCAAGTAGTCTCAGATTATTGATAATAATCATTAAAGGGTCTTAGAAATTTCTTCTGGTTATTGGCAATATACTTGGCATTTTATTATAATCCATACCAGATGACTTACTGGAATTATACTGACCACTGGAGCCAACACCATCATCTGACTCAAAGATCACTTTTCAAAGAAGTGGAAAAAAGGACATGCTCAACTCCCTGGGACCCTTTTACAGTATAAAAAGGGTAAAAAGCACCTTTTGCTAAAGTAGAAGAGTACCTGGGACTTTTAGAAAAGTTGCCAGCTTTTAACTATAAATACTTTCAGGTAATGCTAAGCAATTGCATTTTCAGTCATTTTAAATTAATGTTTTAATTTTTCGGCACAAATTCTCCAGGGAATACTAGTCCTCCCCAAAGAGATGCAGATGATCTGGGTATGCTTTTCATCAATAATAAAAAATAAAAAAAAATAACAACAACATCCTTATTTCAGAATCTGCACTAACCTGCAAAACATGAACGCTTCATTTCTGCCATGAACCTTGAGGAAAAAACATGGCATGGCAACAAATCAGATGATCATACTGAAAGCTGTGACACGGATATTCAGTATGACAGCTGCACAAAGGAACAGGCTGAGTAACACTTAGAACTTTAAAAGGCTAACAGTTCCAAACTTACGGTCGCTGGGGTAAAGGACAGTTGGGGAGTTTGGGCTGGACATGTACACACTGCTGCATTTAAAACGGATAATCAACAAGGACCTACTGTATAGCACAGGGAACTCTGCTCAGTGTATGTGGCAGCCTGGATGGGAGAGGAGTTTCAGGGAGAATGGACACATGTTTATGTATGGCTGAGTCCCTCTGCTGCTCACCTGAAATTATCACAACACTGTTAATCAGTTATACTTCAACACAAACTAAAAAGTTTAAAAATAAATCAATTAAAATATTAACAGTTCCAACCTCTGATTATTCAGACAGTTTATTCCTGATCACAGTATGGATAGGAGACTACACTTCAGTCACGCTGCAAATTCTCTTTGGCAGGCAAAGCAGCTTTTGAGGTTATGCTTGAATCAGTCTGCCATGACATCCTAATATTCCAAAAGTGGGGACATTTATAAGAGTGAGCCTAATGCAGCAGAAAAAGCATGAGTTTTGCAGACATGTAACCCTGGGCTAGAGGACCAGCTTGGTCCTCTACTGGCCTGTAACCCACGGAGAGTCACACTCGGGGCCGGAACACAGTAAGGAACCATGGTTGTCTGCCCTCCTCTTTCTTGGCAAATAGCCCGTCATACTTCTTAGATATTCCACAGTGCTTTTATGACACTTCAGCACCTCCCATGTTTTTTATTACTCCCCTTAATCAAAGTAAGGGCCTTGCCACCAGCTCCTCAAACCCAGGGACCCTGCCGCCAGCTCCACGTAACTATGTCTGCCAGGGGAGCCCAGGAGGGAGGTGAGGCAGTGATGCTGGCAGGTGTCTAGCCTCTCACTTCATGTGCTGGTGGTGCCCCCGTCAGGAGCCTCACCACATCAGGGAGAACAGCACTCTGTGACTCCCTAGGAACACTGCTGGTGGGTTCATCAGTCATTTAAGAATGCTGATGCACTTCAAAGTATCAGGTGGTGTTCAGAAGATATACTGACATGTCCAGATATTACAAAGACCAGAAAAAATCAACTAAATAAATCTTCAGATGAATCTAATGTAAAGCAATGAACATTACTTTTACTATACTTTTAAAAATTCTGTCTTATGTCTCAAGGACATCTATTTACATGTTTTGGGTTATGTTCTAGCCATATAAACTATTCTGTATCGTGTCAGTCAACCACAGTGTAGGAGTGTAGTAATTAATTAATCTTTGAAGAAGTGCATCTTGACCAGAGACTGTGAGAATGTCAACAAATAATGAGGAAATAAAGCGAGTGGGTCAAGGTTCTGATAACTGAAGCCAAGAAAAAGCCTGGGAAATTATTGAGCAGTAAGCTCCCAGAAACCTGCACTGAGAAAAGCAGCAAACCATCATAAGAATAACACCTGAGATAATTACATATATAGTCCAAACAGTAGCACAGGATCCTAAACCTGACTCTAAGGGGAAAGAGAAAGTGAAAGTCACTCAGTCGTGTCCAGCTCTTCGTGACCCCATGGACTTCTCCAGGCCAGAATACTGGAGTGGGTAGCTGTTCCCTTCTCCAGGGGATCTTCCCAACCCAGGGATCAAACCCAGGTCTCCCTCATTGCAGGCAGATTCTTTACCAGCTGAGCCACCAGGGAAGCCCTGACCCAGAGGTAAAGGAGAACAACTAAACAGGGGAGGGTGTTTTTTTCCATCTCAATGAGAGAGACAAGGGATGAGGAAATGGCAGAGAAAAAGCATGAAAGCAACAGGGTGGAAAATACCTGATGACACTAGGTATGGTATAAAGATTATTTTATTACAGTCCATTAGAAAGAAAGACTACTGAAACAACAAAACATGTACTGGATTTAAGAAAGATCAGAACATGAGAGAGTTTTATTTTTGTTTTACAGTGGGATAAAACTAAAAAGTTCAATACAAAAAAAAAAAAAAAATGACCTGCTGACTTTACTGATTTCAAGAAAGTCTTCCATATGATCTTAAAAAGACAGGATGTCAATCAAAATCAATGGTTCATTCAAACCCAGTGTGTATAACATTCCAGAAGTATTTGAGGAATTCTGAGGAACACAAGAGAATTCTGAAAACCTGAGACCCACATGGGAATAAAGTAAGAATGCATCCTGAGCAACTTTTATTTATTTCTGTTATTCTCTTTTACTTACTTTTATCATTCTTCTGAAAAATTCACTCAAGAGAACAGAAGAAAGGCTCACACAAACACACACAAAGACTATATACAGTCTTACTTTTGGAGAGTGACAGCTGTTGCAAGACAAGGAGAGAAACTTGCAATATAATCTCAGATTGTAAAACTGGGAACTTCCCAGTCATAGAGGCAACAAGACTGACAAGTGCATGAGTGCAGTGATCCCCAGGGAATAAAATCACCCAGACATGTAGGAGAAATCCCGGCCAGACATTGAGCACTTCCGAGCTGGTGACCTTATGATGACGTCACCCAGATGAAGAGCTAATCTTATCATCTTAGTTGTCATTTGACTCTTGTTCTATGAAAATGTAATTCTAATAACACCAAAATAAGTACATCCTCTTACTTCTCGAATTTAAGAAGGCAAGGCCGCCCCTGAAAATGCCTGTGAACCCTGTGCTGCTGCGGCTAAGTCGCTTCAGTCGTGACCGACTCTGTGCGACCCCATAGACGCCAGCCCACCAGGCTCTGCCGTCCCTGGGATAACAGACCGTAAAACTCCTTTACTAAAAAAAATGTTGAGAGTGAATAATTCACGTACTCTTCTGGAGGTGATGTTCTAGGAAGGCTGTAAATGGACTGATTTCTGCTCAAACACAGGGGAAAGGGGAATCTTATTCATTGTAGTCTTAGTGTCTCGTATCTGGCATGATGCTGAGCCAGTCCTGTTGGGCTCTTAAAAGGAGCCCAACAGGACTTTCCTGGTGGCGCAGTGAATAAGAATCCACCTGAGAATGCAGGGAACACGGGAAGATCCCACATGCCGCAGAGCAGTTAAGTCTGTGCCACAACCGCTGAGCTCACGCACTCTAGGGTCTGTGCTCTGCGACAGGAAAAGCCAGCGCAATGAGAAGCCTGTGCGCCGCAACTAGAGTGGCCCCCACTCGCCCCAGCTAGAGAAAGTCCATGTGCAGCAACGGGACCCGGCACAGCCAAAAATGAATGAATGAAATAACAAAAATAAATTTTTAAAGAATAAAATGAATTTTTAAAAAAGGAGTCCAACAAATCTTTGTTAACTAGGGAGAGAGATCACAGTTAGCACTTACTGAGCAGTGACCCTACACCAGCATTGTGCATATGGAAATTCATCTAGTCCACACAAGAGCCCTAGAGGACAAATGCTAGTCTCACTTCCATTTGACACTTGAGGAAACTGAAGAAGAGAGAGGCTAAAGTAACCTGGACAAGGGAGGTCAGACTGGCTCCACCCTCTGTGACAGCTCCTCCACACACTGCAGTCCTCTCCACGTAAGAGTGGATGGCTGGGAGGAGCAAACTAACTGGCCAAGCAAGGGCCAGGCTCTAAGCTCTATGGGAATAATGGATGAAGAGAGGACAAATGAAGAGATGAGAGGACAAATCAGCCATTGCAGCAGGCTGAGTTCAAACTAAAAGGCTGTCTGTGAGGTCCGGTGAGGGAAAGTGCCAGGAGTAGACATGCTCAGTTGTGGCGGTGGACTCTAAGAACTTCCCAAACTTGGCATGATCAGTGACCTCAAGGAAGAAAAGCTATGACAAACCTAGACAGCATATTAAAAGGCAGAGACATCACTTTACTGACAAATGTCTGTATAGTCAAAGCTATGGTTTTTCCAATGGTTAGGTATAGATGTGAGAGCTGGAGAACTGATGCTTTTGAACTATGATATTGGAGAAGACTCTTGAGAGTCCCCTGGACAGCAAGGAGATCAAACCGGTCAATCCTAAAGGAAATCAACCCTGAATATTCATTGGAAGGACTGATGCTAAAACTCAAGCTCCAAGACTTTGGCCAGCTGATAAGAAGAGCCAACTCATTGGAAAAGACCCTAATGCTGGGAAACTGAGGGCAGGAGAAGGGGATGACAGAGGATGAGATGGTTGGATGGCATCACCAACTCGATGGACAGGAGTTTGAGCAAACTCCAGGAGATGGTGAAGGACAGGGAGGCCTGGTATGCTGCAGTCCATGAGGTCACAAAGAGTCAGACATGACCTAGTGACTGAACGACAGATGGGAAATCTCAAAAGGGAACTATTACAACAAAAATGGAAATTGCAAAACTGAAAAATAAGATTTTCATATTCACTTAGATGAGCAAAATAACAGAAAGGAGATGATAGAGTCAAGATTACTCAACAGAAATTATACAATCTGTATAATTAATCAACAGAAATTATACAAACAGAGGGAAAATGATTGGAAAAACTGAACAAAGCCTTAGGAATCTGTGAGACAGTATTAAAAGGTCTACCAGGAAGAAAGGAGATAAAGAAGGCAGAAAAATATTAAAACACATAAGACCAAAAACATCTCTTGGCAAAAGATGCTGAGTATACAAGTCAACAAATTCAGTGAGTGATATAAAGAAAACCACTCCAGACACATATACCTGAATTGTAAAACCTAAATATTACACATAGGAAACGATCATTCTAATGACGGCTGACTTCCTTTTTTGTCAGTTAAGGCAAAATATGGTTGTTTTTAAATGGTTGATTTCTTATGAGGAAAAAAACTGAGGCCCAAAGACAGTGGAACATCTTTAAAGTGCTAAAAATAAAAAAGCTGAGGCCCAAAGACAGTGGAACATCTTTAAAGTGCTAAAAATAAAAAAGCTATCACTTTAAAATTCTATATTCACTGAAAATATACTTCGAAAATAAAAGTAAAATAAACACATTTATTTTAATGAAACTGAGGGAACTTATTGCCAGAAAACCTGTAATACTATAAGAAATGCTGAAGAAGGAAACTCAAGGCTAAAGTGAAGCCAGATAGAAACCTGGATCCTGAGAAAGGAATGAACAACACAAAAATGGTGAACTTGTGAGAAAATGTCAAAGACTATTTTTTTCCCTTTAACTTTCTTTAAGATATGCAGACTACTTAAATTCCAAATTATTGTGGAGGTTCATAGGCTATGCACACATAATACAAAGAACAATACAATTAACAGAGGAGCTGAGGGGTTAAATAAACCCCCACAGTCATCAGTTCCTAAAATCTTCACACTAAGTTATAAAAAATGATGCAACTCCATGTAGTAACATGGAATAATCTTTAAGGCGTAACTCAAACTTTAAAAAGATTCAAAATACTGTTACAGAATGATGCTCTGTTAAAGTAAATATACACATTGAGCCAGAGGATATCCTGAAAGGATAAGCACGAATCTGGCAAGGGCAGGTTGGGTAATGGAATGCATGGGTGGTACAGTGTTCACACTAATATTCAACTTTTTAAAAATTTGTAATATATAAAATACCAAAAAATTAAAAATAATATACACAAAAAGCAAAAGCTCTGAGAAGTTACACAGTAAGAAAATGTTTACAGTGTCCTTGATTCATCATTTCCCAAATCTATGTGACTAAAGGAATACCACTCCCTTCCCTTTTTAAAACAACAGCTATTCTATCTCAAGAGGGTTAGTGATGTAGGTAAGTAAGTAAGTAAAGTCGCTCAGTCGTGTCCGACTCTTTGTGACCCCGTGGACTGCAGCCCACCAAGCTCCTCAGTCCATGGGATTCTCCAAGCAAGAATACTGGAGTGGGTTGCCATTTCCTTCTCCAGGGGATCTTCCCGACCCAGGGATCAAACCCAGGTCTCCCGCATTGGAGGCAGACGCTTTAACCTCTGAGCCACCAGGGAAGTCCAGTGATGTAGGTAGTGGCTTTAAAAAAAAAAAAAAATCACTCTTGGATTAATTGAGCTAAGTAAATACAATAAGAAAACTATTCAGGTCATTTGGAATACTACTTTTAAAAAAGACTTAGACCACCCGAGGAACTCTAATTATAACTGCAATTTCACTGGCAGTTTAACAAAGTTGCATCCACTGAAAGTCTAAACTCAGTATCTTCCAAGATACACTTAAAAGTAGTCACTATCCCATGACTTATTTATTTTAAAAAGTCTTTCTTGGGTGTCTCTGACATTCCTGGCCAAACTGAATGAAATTAACTATCTCTGAAACTATTTGTTACAAACAGTTTCCATTAAAAATGCCACAATACATTTTTAATTCCTAAAGTTTTACTTCCTAAAGATTGATATGAATTATGACCATTATTTTGGTGTAAGGATGAAAAAACTTAAGTTCAACTAATATTATTAGAATGTATCCATCTTGATGTTACAGGTTAATATATAATCTTTCCATCTGATGATACACTAATTTTACTAGTTCTCTGGATTCTGGGTTTCTCTGGATTTTAAATAATCCATTAGTCAATCTTCTTTGGGTGAGTGAGCGAAAGTCATTCGGTCATGTTCAATTCTTTGCGACCCCATGGACTATACAGTCCATGGAATTCTCTAGGCCAGAATACTGGAGTGGGTAGCCTTTCCCTTCTCCAGGGGATCTTCCCAACCCAGGAATTGAACCAGGGTCTCCTGCATTGCAGGCAGATTCTTTACCAACTGAGCTATCAGGGAAACCCTCAATCTTCTTTAATAGTGTATTTTATGCAATTTCTCTTTGCACCTATATGAACAAAGGAGTAAGACCACAATTTGTGAATACTCTGAAGTTCTTTAATTCAGGAGATTGTATATGTTTCTTTGCTATTTGAAGGGAGGACGTGATCCCAGTTTCATCTGTGCTAACAATGAGAATTTGTTATGAAAAGATTTGGGGAAGGGATGAGATGCTAAAATAAAAGAAACAGATGCCTACTGTATTCGGCTGGTTTTCTTCTTCATACATGAAGTGTTGATAGCGAGGTGTTAACAACCCATACTTGATAGCTATTCTCTACAACACTCTCAGATGACCCAGAATGAAAACAAGTTTCTGTATTACAACTCAAACCAAAAATTATATTGAAAAGGACATGTTTAAGCACTTTAGAGGTATCTACATATTCCAAGTTGATTCTTAAAAAACATCATGCTTTAGGTAACTTTGAACAAGACAGGCATAATTCCATTATTCTTATTCTGGTTTGATATTGTTTTTGCTTCTCCCAAACCATAAAATTTGTTAAGAGAAATAAATTCATCCATAAAAGCATTCATATATTTCACAACAAAAATTAAATCAACTCTCTATAGAGTCAAGAAGAGAGTTATCAAACAGAATACATAATAGAAACAAAGTTATGCCAAACTAAACTGGTAGCAACACATATCAAAGAGGAACTAGTCTAAGAAAATTTACTCAGGCCACTTAGGAGGAAAAGTCAATTAGTGATTTGCTAGGCCAGCAAAATCCATAAGAATATTATTCTGCTGATTATAAGATCATTTGAAGTAATTATTTTTAAAAAAGATTTAGTCTACAGCATTGTAAGGGGCTTCCCAGGTGGCTCAGGGGTAAAGAACCTGCCTGCCAATGCAAGAGAGGCAAGAGATGGGAGTTTGATCCCTGACTTAGGAAGATCCTCTGAAGTAAGAAATGGCAACCCACTCCAGTATATCTGCTGGAGAAATCCCAAGGACAGAAGAGCCTGGCAGACTATGGTCCACAAGGTCGCAGAGTGGGACACGACTGAAGCGACTTTGCAAGCAAGCAGTTTCATTCACCCCACATGCAAAACAGTATTAAAACGTGGCCATAAGAATTCTGGCATTTTCCTAATTAATGCTATTCTGTATGTTATACTGAAATGTCTTAGAAAAAAAAAATCAAGAGGTACAGTCATGGAAACACACTGCTTACCTTTAACTAGTTAAGATCGTGAGGAAATCATGTAAACCAGCATTACCTAAAGTCTGTTCTATACCCACAGACAATCTTTAACATAACAGAATCCATCACCAAATGAGTTTGGGAAATACTATACATTAGATATATTTCTAGAAGATTTATAACACACATAAGCATACCATAAGTTCTGAAAAGCTGTGCAGTAAAGGAACTTTTTGGTTTAATCCAGGTTCTCCAAATTGACTCAATTGTTTTTTTTAAGAAGTAGTCATTAACATCCCCTCAAACTAAACTTCCTTAAAACGCAATTTGGGAAATTTTCTCATCAGTAGAGATGAGACAAATGTCGCTTCAGGTTCTAAATTTTAACATTCTGAGAGATTATTTGTGAAAGCTGCTCAAATATTTAATGCAAGTTCACAAATTTGAACCCTCTGGGCCAAACAGACTCATTATGCTCCCACAACACTGGGTCCTTCCTCTTTTGGAGCACTTACCTTCGGATTGAAATCACCTCTCTAACCGTCTAGACTCTCCCTAATTGGGAGAGAGAATCATACTCCATCATTCTTGTTTCTTCAACACCTAACAAGGTGCATGGGTTATTACATGCTCTGCTTTTGTCTTTATTCTAATGCAAGAGATTCCTATTTGATTAACTCATAACCACTCGTAACCCCTCTCTTATTGCCTCTCTATGCAACTATGGTTCCGTTTCCTCCTCCTTGAAAACCTTCATCTCTCACTCCTCTTAGGATAGAGGCCAAATGCCAAAGGACAGCCCTGGAGGAGCTCACCTTCATCTACCGTTCTCCAGCTTCACTTGTATCATTGCTCCTCTCTGCTTTATACACTGCAGTCACACAAAGACAGTACAGATGCCACCAAATGGCACTGTGCTTTTTCCTGTCCTGTCCCTGACCCTTACAGTCCCACTTCAGTCCACCCACCGGTACTTACCGTACTGATTCTTCAAGGTGATCACTGTCCCTTGTCTTTTTATCGAACTTTGATACCTGTTGACCTGTTGATACCTTTGACCTGTTGAGTAAACCTTTCACGTCGGTCACACCGATGTCACCTCAACTGTACCGTCTCCCGTTAGGCACTCCAGTCTTTCATCTGGTCCCGGAAGCCCCCGTGACCCGGACGTCAGTCGACGACGGCGGAGACCCTAGTGGAGGACATAGTTTGATCTAAACTGTTGAGGAGAACCTACAGAATGACCTTACAAATAGACTCCGGAATGAAAGGTAAAGTTTAGTCAAAGAGGAGGTAAGAAGGGGTAGAGTCGTTTCCCGTCATTGAAGGTGTGTGACCGTTTTCGGTCTTTGAACTTGCACGGGGGGTGACTTGACTTGAATTACTCGTAAGGGGTACGAGTCGCCGGTAGAGGAGACTGATCGTCTCGTTTGCACCACTTCTGGGATTGGGGTGTGTGTCTCATGAGGTGACTACCGACGGAGGGTCCGTATATAATGTGTGTATGAACGTGTCTAAGGGTGCCCTTCCCTAATTGTAAGGACAGCCACGTCTCCGACCCACTTCACCCTTCAAATTAGACCACAGGGACTTTACGGTGTACAAGTGGATTCTGTTTTCGCCTTGTAGTGGATCGTAAGTCGGGATTGTCATCGAAGTCCGATCCTCCGTCGTCAGCCTCTCCTTCCCCTGGGATGTCGGAAATTGTCAGAATTCAGATTTTCGCTCTCTAGGTCACTTGGGATAGGTCCTCCTAGTTTACAGGGTTTAACGAAATAAAAATGTGAGAGATTTTTCTTTACCTTTGGTGTCTGATCTTGATGACAAGACGAACCTTTGAAGGGGTACTAATAATAAACACGATAATAATGAAGTACCACTGCAGCAACAAACTTCACAGAAAAATAAAAATAAATTATGGTGTATTACTACAGTGAATGCTAAGCAAATTTATTAAGTGTACAGACAGTTACATGGAAAATCTTAATACATTTTAAGTGAAAGAGGAATATATTATATCGAACAAAATATTAGTAGCAGCACCTCTGAAAGGTAAGATTATAGATAGTTAAATCAAAAGTTTGTATATATGCTTGTCCTAGAAGGTAGCAAGAGGAGCTAAGAAAACGTGGAGCTAAGAAGGAAAAATGCCAAATCAGACATAGATTTTTTAAAAACTACATTTTATAAGACTTACTGTAGTCTTTTACTAACAAAAACAGATTCTGACACCTACTTTCCACTTTTGGTAGTCTTATTATTCAAAAACCTTTTGTGAAAAATTTTCTAGCAATAAAATACAAACTTCTGTCCTTACTGAAACATTAAATTAGCTATGCATGATGCTTTACTCCTAAAATCTAATAAAATTTATACACATATAAGGAAATTATGGGTTCCAGGATAAGACAGAGTAGATGTACTTCTCTCCTCCCCTCATGCTGAGTACAACTAAAACTCCAGATCATTACATGTACCATAAACTTAAGAAAATTCTGAAGGCTGGAGAGGGGAAGCTGGCTAAAGAAACTGGACCAGACAAAAAACAAAGCAGGATTTCTTTTTGCCTAATATACCCTGAACGGAGTGCTAAGAAATCAGCAATCTGGAAATGTCAGCGTGTACAGACAAAACACACACACACATACACATACACACAAAGAAAGGCTTATTCTCTCCAGCCAAAGGATGAGGAAAAGGGCAATCATGCAGGACAGAGAGCTTTTAGATAATAATTGCTATACTCCAACAATGCGCCACAAAAAAGCTGCAATTCCATCCCATCTCTGCCAGCATGATTTACATAAGGAGCCTAGATTTCCACTCTCCCCCTATAATGAGGAGCTCTTTTTCTCCCTGCTGGAATGCTGTCAGAGATAGCCATGTGAAGTTGGGACTTGCATTCCTACCCAGAGGTAATGAGCCTCCTTTTCCCCTATGAGGTGTCCACAACACTAAGCAGGAAATCTGAATGAATTTCCATCCAGACCTGGGAATAGCATGACAAAGTCCTCACTTTCCTGGTGGTGCAGTATCAGAAAAAACCTACTAAAGAGATTTAAGTTAGCTCCACAATCTCACAACATAATACCCAAAGTGTCCAGATTCTAGCAAGATTAGTCATCATACCAAGAACCAAGAAAACCTCAACCTGAATGAAAAAAGACAATCACTGGATACCAAGGAAGGACAACACAGATGTCAGAATCAATGACAAGTATTTTTAAAGCAGTTGTCATAAAAATACTTCACTAAACAATTACAAAAATACTTAAATAAAAAAATAGGAAGTCTGTGTCCAGGAAAACAAAAACCAGAAGATATAAAGAAACAAGCAGAAGTTTAAGGACTGGAAAAAAATACAATAACCAGAATGAATAAGTCACTGGAAAGGCTCAAGAGCAGAACAAAGATGACAGAGAAAGAATCAGCAAAAGTGGGCCTAGGACATGAATTTCTCAATCAGAGTAACAGACAGAAAATAGACTGGAGAAAAAAAATTAACAAAGACTCATACAACTGCAGGGCTATCACAAACGATCTAAACATTTGTATAACTGGTGTCTCAGAAGAAGAAAAGAAGAAGTGTATAGGGTTGGAAAGTAAGTCCTCTTCTAAAGTGGCTGGAAAATTACCAAAGTTTTCAAAAGATGTAAACTGATAGATTCAAGAAGCTGAGCAAACTCCAAACAAGATAAACCCAAAGAAAATTATGCCAAGACAAACTCCTGAAAATTAAATCAAAGAAAAAATTTAAACACCACAAGAGAGAAATGACACATTATCACAACCTACCAATAAAGGAAAATTGATTTGAATTGCAGTGGATATCACATCAGAAACCATGGAGGCCAGAAGAAAGTGACATAACATTTATCATGTACTGAAAAAAAAAAAACTATCAACACAAAATTCAACATCAAATAGGCTTATCCTTCAAGAATGAAGGGGAAGTCAAAGCATTTTCAGATGAAGTTAAACTAAAAGAATCTGTTGCCAGTGGACCTATCTTGAAAGAATAGAAACAGAATGTTCTTGAAATGGAAAGAAAATGATAAGATCTTGGAACATTCAAAAGGAAACAAGAACAAGGGAATAATTATAGATAAACTGAGGAGATTTCCCTCCATTTTGATTTCTATGCTATATTTAATGCTTGGGAAAAAAAAAAAGTAATACCACTGTCTGATACGGTTCTCAAAGTACACATTTAAAACAATATTACAAATGAAAGACTATTAAGGGACTTATAGGGAGGCTAAGGTTTCTAGCATTACTTATACTGGTAACATGCAAACAACAGTAGACTCTGATAAGTTATGCATGTATAACATAATAACTGGAGAAAGCATTTAAAAATCTATACAAAAGGATATACACTGAAACACCAGGTAAATCAAAATAGAATACATAAAGCACAAGCAACCCATATGAAGGCAGGAAAAAAGAAAACAGACCAAAGAAAAACAGAAAGTAATTAAGTGATGAAATGAAAAACAAAATAAAATGGTAGGTTTACGCCCTGACATATCAATAATTACATTAAATATAAGTGGTCAAAATATTCCAACTAAAAGATATAAACTGGCAGAGTGAATTTAAAACATTATCCAAATATATACTGTCTGTAAGAAACTACTGAAAATATAAGATTACAGGCAGGCTGAGAATAAAATGGTAGGTAATAAAAGAGTACTATTTTAATATCAGAGTAGATTTCAAAGCAAAGAAATGACTAGAAACAAAAAGGGAAACAACATAAAGATAAAAGGGTCAGTTTACCAAGAAGATACAGTAATCCTAAATGTGTAAGTGCCAAACAACAGAGCTACAAAATATGTGAAGCAAAAACAGAAATGAAAGAGAAATGGACAAGCCCACAATTTTACTTGGAGACATTAATATACTGCTCACAATCGAAAGAACAACCAGACAGAAAATCAGTGAAGATACAAGCTTAACACTTTTAACCAATATGATCTAATCAATATTTATGAAACACTCTACTAACAACAGCAGAATATATATTCCTTTCGAGTGCCCATGGAATATAAACCAAGAAAGACAATATCCTGAGCCATACAATAAATCTCAAGTTTAAAAGAAGTACAATCATACAGACTACACTCTCCGACCACGAGAGAATCGGACTAAGCATGAGTAGCAGAAAGCTAACAGGAAAAATCTCCAAATATTTGGAAACTGTACAACACACTTCTAAAACAATCCTTGGGTAAAAGAAGTATCAAAGGAAATAAGCATATACATACTGAACTGAATGCAAAGGAAATACAACATATCAAAATCTGTGCGCTGAAACTAAGAAATGCTAAGAGATAATTTATAGCACTAACTGCGTACATTAGAAAAGAGGAAAACTCTCATATCAATAACCTACGCTTCCATCTAAAGAACACAGAAGAGCTACCTAAACCCAAAGCAAGATGTAAATCTAAAATGGAAATCAATAAAACTGAAAACGACAACAACAAAAACTACAGAGAAAAGCAATGAAACAAAAATCTTGGTCCCCTGAAAAATCTGATAAAGCTGACAAACCTCTGACAAGTCTGGCAAAGAAAATAAGACACAATTATCAATACCAGGAATGAAACAAGATATCACTACAGACTTTGTAGACATGAAAGGGATAATAAAGGAATACTAAGAACTTAACACACATGAATTTGACAACTTAGACAAAATGGACCAAATCCTCAAAAAGCACAAACTGTCACAAGTGATTTAAAATGAAACAGATGACTTAAATAGTCCTAGAAGTATTCAAGAAACTGAATTCATAATTTTAAAGTTCCTGAAAAACATAAGTCCAAATCCACACATTTTACAGAATTCTATCAAACATTTAAAGAATTAATTCTGTGCAATTTCTTCCAGAAAACAGAAAAACAAACAATTCCCAATCCTTCTGAGTCCAGTACCATCCTGATACCAAAATCAAGGAATGTACCAAACAAATAAAAAAAGCTATAGACAAATATCCATCTTGACTATAAAAGCAAAAATCTTTAACAAAATATTAGTAAATAGAATTCAACAACATACATAAAAATTACAGATCATGACCAAGTGGCATATACTGAAGGCATACAATATTCAAAAATCAATATTCAACAGTCAATTAATGTAATCTATCACAATGACAAGTTAAAAAAGACAAATTACATAATTAGATCAATTGCTGCAGCAAAAGAATTTAATAAAAATAACACTCGTTAATTACAAAAATTCTCAAAATCAACTTAATTTTTAAAAATCTACTTTTAAAACATACAGCTAAAATGATGCTTAATCATTAAAGATTAAATTTTTCCTCTCCAAGATCAAGAATGAGGCAAAAAGATATGCCCCACCACTTGTATTCAACATAGCGCTATACATGCTGGCTAGTCAGTGCAACGAGACAAGAAAGGGATATAAAAAGCATACAGATCATAAAGAAATAAAAAACTATTTGAAGATGGCTGACTATCTATGGAGAAAATTTCAGGAAACCTATTTTTAAAATCACCTAGAACAAGTGAGTTCAGCAAGGTAACAGAATATAGGATGAAAATTTGGGGGAGACAGAGGATGAGATGGTTCCTATCTCATGAAATCAGATCATACTTCCCTATGATGAACTTTGATTTTGCATAAGAATGTGGATTCATAGTAACATAGAATCTTGGTGTTGGAAGAAATCTTAGAAGTCATCTAGATTAGTGTTTTTCAAAGTACAAATGATGACCCATCAAGGAGTCATGAAATAAATTTAATGAATTACAACTAGCATTTTTAATAAAACCAAATAGAAAATATTATAGACTACAACACACATGTACTGCATCACAGACCTTCTGTTTTATTTGTATATATGCATGCGTGCTCATAGCTAAGTTGTGTCTGACTCTTTGTGACATAATGGACTATAGCCAACCAGGCTCTTCTGTCCATGGGACTTTCCAGGCAAGAATACTGGAGTGGGTTATCATTTCCTCCTCCCAGGGACCTTCCCCACTCAGGGATCAAACCTGTGTCTCCTTCATTGGTAGGCGGATTCTTTCCCACTGAGCCACCTATGTGTATGTATGTATACATAAATAGGTACTAGGTCACACTACTGAAAAAAGTATTCCTTACCACAGGTTAGTCAAGAAAGTTTTAAGTCATTCACCTACATCAAGCCACAGAAGGAAACCTCTCTTGGATATCCTTGTCAGATGATAATGCCACCTCTCTTTAAATATGATCAAAAGTAGGATATTTACTACTTATACTTCAGACAGTAATGTTAGGAAATATTTTATGTAGAACCAACATCTTTCTCTACTGATTTTTGATACACAATTCAGAGAAAAAAGGTTTTTTTCTTCCAAAGAAAAATACTCTGCAGTCCTGTTTCTTTTCTTTTTCTTTTTTTAATCAGTGAAGAGATTGTTACACCTAAACTTCAAAAACTACAAAAGAAACATTTTTTCTTTTGGTTCCCAAGAGACTCTGGAGACAAAGGGCAATAAAGGAACAGAGAAAGTACATAAGGACCCTGACTGGAGGAAAAAAGCAATACCAAATAAAAAGGTCAAGTCAATAAAGCAGTATCTTTGTAGAGATGACATGAATAAAACCATCAGACTCTGCAGACAATTTCATAAGAATACACATTATCTACCAGCAAATAGTCTCATTTTGGAAATGAGACATATCTTTTTTTAAACACACACATCCACAAAGAGAGAGAAAAGAACTATATTCAAAAGAAGAGGAAAAAATTGTGCACAAATGATACCCTCTCATTAACTTGTGAGGAAGCCATTATTTGAAATGTATCAAAGCAATTATTATTTCTGTCCAATCTTCCTGTCATTAAAAATATATATATATAAATACATTAATTATAAACATATAATTCTCCAAACATGTATTCAGTTAGCTGGCAACCTCATTCTACCTAAAATGCAGAAAAAATTCAAAATGTATAAAGTGAAAAATTATGACATCAAAAAATTCATGAACTAAATAAAGCTCATGAACTTCACACTTGGGCTTCTCAGGTGGCTCGGCCGTATCCACTCACCAATGCCTCCAATGCAGGAGACGTGGGTTCAATCCCTGGGTCAGGAAGATCCCCTGGAGAAGGAAATGGCCACCCACTCCAGTATTCTTGCCTGGGAAATCCCACGGACAGAGGAGCCTGGTGGAATACAGGGGTAGTCCTGGGGTTGCAAAGAGTTGGACACAATTTAGCAACTAAACAGCCTCATACTTATAGGAGCACCTCAGAGCCCAATCCAAAACCTCGTTACTCTTACTCTGCTCCCAATTCTAATTCTATTATCAGTTCCCAAGACAATAGCAGTCTAAGAACATTAAATTAGCAAGCAAGCACTGTATACACGAGTGCTCTGACATGCAACAAGAAATAAGGTGGCAACCTAACTGTCAAGGGTGGTTTATAAAGTAACAAGGTGCTCAAGAAACTGATGTCAACCATAAGGACAAACCATAATTTCATGAGGCTTAGAGTAACACTTGCCATTTATATGGTTGAAACTGAGTCAGCCTGTGAGATTCTTGATGTTCATAATCGTTAGCATCTTTTTAATTTAGATTTATTTTTAGTTGGAGGATAACTGCACTGTCGACATTTTTAACATGAAAAAGGTATGCTATAACCTTTAGAAAATTTTCTCTCCAAAATCACTGAAGTAACAAAGTTTAGTTTTCAAAAAAGGCTGAAATCCTCAATGATTTGGAACACTTGGCTGTCTAGAAACAATTGATTCCCTGAGGTCTGTGGTTAACTGTAACTTTTACCTTCTACTTAGCTCTTTCAAAAGTTCTATGACTACTTTAAACCAACATATCATAAAGTAATCTTTGATATTAACAGAGGGTACTGTGTGTTTGGGTTAGTATTCCAATGACTGGACATTAGAATCACCAGGGGAACATTTTTAAACACTGGTGTTCAGATGCCCCAACCAGAAATTCTGATTTAATTAGTCCAGACAGAGCCTGCCATCAGATGTGTTAAAGCCTTCCAGGAGAGCCTGCCATTCAGTCAGGGTTGGGAACCACTTGGACAAATCATTTCCTGCATGACATCTTTAAGAATCTGTAAGGAGTCTTCAGAGGGATACAGGATGCGGCATTTCTCAAACTTATCTTCAAATCCATTTTTCAAGGAGCACCTGGTAATTCATCAAGATAAATCTTGAGTTTGGAATCAAATTGAGTAACTTTACAAATTTATTAAAGCTCTAATGTGCTTACCAGGGACAGGGAAAGCGAGGGAAGAAAGAAAAAAAAAGGTTCACTTTTATACAGCTATTTTTTATTATATTACAAAAATTCCAAATGAAAGATTTTAATTTGAAATAAGAAACTTCACAGTGTATTTAACTGATGCTGACATTAAGTCTGTGACTCAAAAGCATTCATACACCATGAAAGCTAATTCCAAAGGTAAATTCATGCTGCCCTCTAATGGGTCAAGACAAATATTTTTACCTGGACTATGCCAGAAATACCAATGGTGGATACAATTTTATTATTTCATAAATGGAAAAATTACTTTAAATACTATAGAAAGAAAACAAGATTTCACTTTTGGGTGTAACTGAACTCAAAAGATGAACTATGACTGCCATATTCGTGTTCAAGACTTTCTAAATTACCAATCACCATCCACTTTCATTGCCATATTTGTCAATGTATGTAAAAGGCAAAATGAGACTGCACACCACCTCTGTGCATTTTGCAATGGTCATCTCTAACTCAGCTTCTCTTCAAATTAAGTCCATGGCAATGGTCTTCAAACTTAATGTTCATACATCATAAAAGAATTTTGAAAACTATGTATATATAGTTTTCGACATTTTTCATTACATTTAAAATTTTAATTAGCATCTAAAATTTTTCATTAGCAGCTGAAATACAAAGGATGAAGTTTCTGGATTATTGTAAATATTAATATCTCAAAATAAAGGTGCTATGCCACTCCTCTAAATGTACTGAAAAGAATCTAAGTATCACAGTAAGCTGACATCTACCCTTATCTACTTCAAAAATACATAAATCCTGTAAAACAATTCAGGAGTTTCACATCACTTTTTCCTTCTTGCTCTCTTTTACTCTACTCTCCACAGCGCTCTATTCGGGAGTTTTGCATCAGTTTTCCTTCTTGCTCTCTTTTACTCTACTCTCCACAGCGCTCTATTCAGGAGTTTTGCATCGCTTTTTCCTTCTTGCTCTCTTTTACTCTACTCTCCACAGCGCTCTATTCTAATGTTACATTTTGTTCTCACTCTCTCACAAACCTATGCATCAAACACATGAATATTAATTCAAATTTTCAGAAATTTGTATGGCCTGTGACCATACACATGAACATTTTGAAAATTCGTGGAATTAGCCATTATTGCAATTATTATTAGCAGGTAAGTGATGGAACATAAAGATTACAAATTTTTATAAATAACTTTCTAAACACGTAAAATCTTAATAGGCATGCTTCTCGATGAGACAGATAGGGTTTTTTAAAAAATGTACACTGCTGTATCTAAGGAAGTATTTCTTACTGCTAAAAAAGATAGTTTCTCTATTTTATTCTCATTTCAGAGTTTTCTAGGCATAATCACTGACAATTATTCACAAGTAAATCATCCTTGAGTTCTGTTCTAGCAAAAATTTTTTATGTCACAACTTACATTGTGATCTATCATCAAAAATTATTTTTAATGATGTGGCAATTGACAACTTGACTGGCTCCTCTTATAAATTTGCTGAAAGCAAAGAACTAGAAACTGCTTGACTTACAACAGGGTGTGTTACATGTTTACTGAGCTTCCCAGGTGACACTAGTGGTAAAGAATCCGCCTGCGAATGCAGGAGACACAGGTTGATTCCTGGGTCGGGAATATCCCTTAGAGTAGGAAATGGCAAGCCTCTTTCAGTATTCTTGCCTGGAAAATTCTATGGACAGAGAAGCCTGGCAGATTACAGTTCATGGGGTTCTAAAGAGTCAGTACAACTGGGTAACTAATGCCCCCAAGACACACACACACGTATATATCTCAGACTTCACATCCTTTATACTTGGTTGTCAAGTGCATCTGCACTATTCCTCCTGATCCTACATTACATTACATCTCAAAGAAAGCATGAGAAAGCTTCTACAAAAAAAAAAAAATTATTAAAAAAAAAGCCTAGGAGCAAAATACAATAAACCAAAAATGAGCTAAAAATTTTTATAAAGAAGACCCTTCTAACTGAAATTGAACCTTTAGTAAAACAACTTTATAACAAGAAAAAATACAAACTGGAACTACAGAATCATTAACAAAAATAATAATGAAAATACTACATAACAGAATCCAAGGGAGACCGGTAAAGCAGTGATCAAGGAAACTGCAAAGCTGTCAACAGTTAAGCTATAAAACTGAAAACATTAGAATAAATGGGTTGAATTCAACTCAAGAAGCTTTTCTAAGAGTTATATACTTTAATTAATTTGGTATCAGAATCTATTTGCTCAAGTTTTTTTCTCATATGTTTATGTTAGATTGCAATTTTTTTTTCTGTCCTGTCTTGCCAGGATTAGGTATTAATTTTATATTTGTTTTCTAAAGAAATTAGAAATTCCACTTTCCTCTTTATCCTTTCCTCTCTGTTGTCTAGTCAATACAACGTTAAAACTATCGGGTCTTTGATAATTTGGGGGATAGAATTCTCCTGTGAAACCACATGGGCCCATTGCTTTTCTATGGGCTTATTAACTTTCTCATTTTTTTTCCAGCATATGTCAACGTAGTTAAGCTTTCTATCTCTAACGGGCCGATTTGGTGCATAATATTTTCCTGGGAAATTATCTATACCGTCTAGGCTTTTAAACATATTTTTACAGAAGTCTGCAAAGCAGTCTCTTGTAGTTTGTTCAGATTTTTCTCCAATCCAACGGTTTTTTCTCTTTGTCATTTCTCTTTTTTCATCTGTTCTTTCTCCCTTTTACCTCCTTGATAGCTAGTGGCTTGTCTATTTTGTCAATTTTTAAAAATCAGAGTTTTGATTTATCAATTAGATCTACTTTCTTCACTTCATTTATTTGTTTTCATCTTCTTTATTTCTTCCTCTGCACTTTACTTTTCAAACTGGTTTTTATGTTGCTGAGCCATCCTGTCCACACAAAAAATATCTTTTCATTCACTGAAGTTTACTTTTATGTCTTTCAAAAGTACTCTAAAGTTTTCCTCATGCATTTTTACACACTTCTCCGTAAGTTTATTCGTCAGTGTTTTCGCCTCTTTGTTGTTGTTAACAGTGAAGTTTTCTCTATCATTATATTTGTTTTGTTGTTGTTTCAGGCACTAAGTGGTGTCCAGCTCTTTTGAGACCCCAAGGACTGTGGCCTGCCAGGCTCCTCTGTCCATGGGATTTCCCAGGCAAGAACACTGGAGTGGGTCGCCATTTCCTTCTTGGGACTCTCAAGAGTCTTCTCCAGCACCACAATTTGAAGTATCAATTCTTCAGTGTTCAGCCTTCTTTCTGGTCTGTCACACCTGTACAAGACTATTGGAAAAAGCATAGCTTTGACTATATGGACCTTTGTTGGAAAAATGATGTCTCTGTTTTTTTAATATGCTGTCTAGGTTTGTCATAGCTTTCCTTCCAAGGAACAAGCATCTTTTAATTTCATGGCTGCAGCCACTGTCTGTAGTGATTTTAGAGCCCAAGAAAATTGAAAAGGTTTTCCCCATTACTGTAGATGCTTAGGACATGGCAACCCACTCCAGCATTCTTGCCTGGAAAACCCCATGGACATAGGAGCCTGGAGGGCTATGGTCTGTGGGGTCTCAAAGAGTCAGACAAGGCTGAAGTGACAGCACACACAGTATTGTCTCCACTCTAGATCCAAGGAAATTCACTGTGAAGGTTCTTCCCACCAGACCTCAGGGCTTCCCCAAGCAGAGGTCGCACAGCCCAAGGAGGTTCAGAAAGAACAATCTGTCTCTGCCAAAACCTGTTTCCAGGAGTCATCAGCCCTGCTCTGGCCCCAGTTGTACTCTGAGACCACAACTAACAGAAAATTAGCAGCAGCCTTTGCCAGCCCCACAAATTCTGAGTCCCAACTCCTCAAACCGTGCTACTGCAAGAGTCTTCTGAGCCAACTCTGATGCCCCAACATATGGTCTTCAATTTTGTCCAGGGTTCTTTGTGGGGACTAGGGGATGGCTCCCAAGAGAAGTTCAGAGGAAGCTCAGCCCAGCCTCTAAGTACCGCAAGGGCCTGGATGTCTCCAGCACACTGGTCTGGTTCTCTAGCATCTCTTGGGACACTGCCTGTATCAGTGGTATGCCGGCATGCCCATCACCCTTTCTCAATGAGGGTTCATCATTTGCCGCTTACAGCAATCTTCAGCCTCATTTTACAAACAAAGAGATTTGGAAGATTTTCAAAGCACAGAGCTAGAGAGAGTTTGAGGAGTCACATAGATAATTTATATGCTGATTACATCCTGATCTACTGACCTGTATAGGCAAAAGTGAAGTCACTCAATCATGTCCGACTCTTTGCAACCTCATGGACTGTAGCCTACCAGGCTCCTCCATCCATGAGATTCTTTAGGCAAGAATACTGGAGTGGGTTGCCATTTCCTTCTCTGGGGGATCTTCCCTGACCCAGGGATTGAATAGGTCTCCCTCATTGCAGGCAGACGCTTTAACCTCTGAGCCACCAGGGAAGCCCTGATATAGGCAAAAGCCTAGCTTTAAATCCCACAAACCCAATTGCAGGTTAAAACAACAGTTCTGATAAGAAATTAGAGGGAACCATGCAGGATGCAGGATGCTTGGGGCTGGTGTATGGGGATGATCTGGAGGGAAGATGTGGGGTGGGAGGTGGGAGGGGGGTTCATGTTTGGGAGTTCGTGTAAAAATATAAATAAATAAAAAAAAAAAAAAAAAAGAAATTAGAGGGAACCGAAACCAAGGGGGAGAATGTTTCCTGAATGCTGTTATACTACCATTCCATTTAAGAAAAAATTCCCTGACTGGAGAAAAATATTTTCTTCTAATATGTATCAATAAACATATTATCTCTAATATACATATCTATCTAATATACATACATATATAATATGTATAATTAAGAGTAGCTATCAATCTGAATCATGACTCTACTATTTAAGCAAAATTTTAGATATTAGTATGACTCAATTTCAAGTAGGGTTTGTTTCATAGGATTGTTATGAGGATTGATTGGAGAAGGCAATGGCACCCCACTCCAGTACTCTTGTCTGGAAAATCCCATGGACAGAGGAACCTGGAAGGCTGCAGTCCATGGGGTCCCTGAGGGTCAGGCACGACTGAGTGACTTCACTTTCACTTTTCACTTTCCTGCATTGGAGAAGGAAATGGCAACCCACTCCAGTGTTCTTGCCTGGAGAATCCCAGGGATGGGGGAGCCTGGTGGGCTGCCCTCTATGGGGTCGCACAGAGTCGGACACAACTGAAGTGACTTAGCAGTAGCAGTATGAGGATTGATGAGGGTGAAGGAGGAAAGCGAAAAGGCCAGCTTAAAACTCAATATTAAAAAAAATAAGATCAAGGCATCCAGTCCCATCACTTCATGGCAAATAGAAAGGGGAAAGGTGGAAGCAGTGACAGAATTTCTTCTTCTTTGGCTCTAAAATCACTGTGGATGGTGACTGCAGGCATGAAATTAGAAGATGACTGCTTCCTGGCAGGAAAGCTATGACAAACCTAGACAGTGTGTAAAAAAGCAAAGATATCATTTTGCCAACAAAAGTCCATATAGTCAAGGCTATTATCTTTCCAGTAGTCATGTATGGATGTGAGAGTTGGACAATAAAGAAAGCAGAGTGCTGAAGAATTGATCCTTTTGAATTGTGGTGCTGGAGAAGACTCTTGAGAGTCCCATGGAAAGCAAGGAGATCAAAACAATCTTAAAGGAATCTTAAAGGAAATCAGCCCTGAATATTCCTTGGAAGGACTGATGCTGAAGCTTCAATACTTTGGTACCTGATGTGAATAGCTGATTCATTGGAAAAGACCCTGATGCTGGGAAAGATTGAGAGCAGAAGAAAAACAGTGCAAGAGAGGATTAAATAGTTGGATGGCATTCCTGATTTAATGGACAAGTTTGAGCAAACTCCGGGACATAGTGAAGGACAGGAAGGCCTGGCATGCTGCAGTCCATGGGGTTGCAAAGAGTCTAACATGACTGAGCGACTAACAACAAATATCTCAATGATAATATCCCTTGAACCACATACATTTGTGGTATTGTCATGCCCTTGACAGTGAGGTGATGGGCAAGTTAATTTTCAGTTTCTATTTTATATTTTTGTCATTATTTGTTCTCCTAGTAAGTGACACCTTAATGAAATGACCTGGGATAAAAATAAATAATAATATAGACTGAAATTGTCAGGGAATATTCATGTTTTAATTTATATATTTTAAAAGTGTAATGTACTTGTAAAATTTTTGGAGTAACTTGTAAAAGTGAGCACACTACAAAATCTGACAATTAGGCAAAAACACAGAATAGGAATTAAGCAAAGGAAGCAATAGGAATAGAGGTTTCCAAGAGCTGGATATTAGCTGTTGTGACATTTGACCATAACGCTTTTCACTAAATTTGATAGCAGCTTGTATTTGAGAAAAAGAGAATGGGAAGAACAAAGGGAAATGTATTAACTTTTCATAGCTTGACCAAAGACCACATGCCAGTGTACCCAACTCATCCTGCCCTCATTGAGAAATCTCTAAGCATATATTGAGTACCCACAATAATTTCTATTTTTGAAAATAAAAATAAAGTAAAAGTAATTATATCAAAGGGCTTCCCTGGTATTCAGTGGCAAAGGATCCATCTGCCAATGCAGGAGACGTGGGTTCAATCCCTGGGTCAGGAAGATCCCCTGGAGAAGGAAATGGCAGCCCATTCCAATACTCTTGCCTGGAAAATCCCATGGACAGAGGAGCCTGGCAGGCTACAGTCCATGGGGTCCCAAAGACTTGGACATGGCTTAGCAGTTGAACAACAATTATATCAAAGCATGAACATAACACCATCTTGGTCATGATTAATTATCAAGAGAGCTAAATTGCCTAGACTGACCCTGCCTCATTCTGATTTAGAAATCTCAAAGAAAATCATCTAAGCACTTCCAGCTTCCTTAAGAATCACAGATCCAGGGACTTCCTTGGTGGTCCAGTGGTTAAAACTCTATACTTGCAGTGCAAGGGCCAAATGTTCAATCCCAGTTTGGGGAACTAAGATCCTGCATGCTGTGCAATGCAGCCAAAAAAAAAAAAAAAGAATCACAGATCCTAAGAGTTCTAAAGGATATTAAAAGTCATTCACACAGTCACTTATTCAGTGCTTAAGGCCCTCCTAAATATCCCTGCAAATTGATCTCCCAGATTCTGCTTGATGCCTCTTCTCATGACGGGAATCAGTATATCCTATGGCCTTCTATTCTATGATCCAGCATCTCTGCTAGAGTTACCTCCGTGTATTAAGCCAAAATAAATCTCTATTCTTAATTCTATACTCCCCTCTGAGCATAGCTAATGTATTGTTTCTTCAGGAGGAAGAATGAGATCACCCTATATTCCCCAAGTGAGTTAGAAAAACTTTCTACTTCATGTTTGTCCACAGCACTTACCACGATGTATCATCATCACCTATCTACAAACCTAGACCATAAGACACAGACATCAGGCATCTTGCACATAGATCAGGGCCAGGCTCACAGGAGGTTTTCAGGAAAGAGTTGACAGATATGAGGATGGATGGATGGGTGAACGAATATTTGGGTGAATGGAGTGTGTGGATGGACGGATAGAAGGATGGATGAATCTGTAAGTGGGGGAACTTTTTAAATTATTGCTTATTGAGCACTTACTTTATGCTTATAACTTACTCCATCTACTGAACAAACTATAAAGTAGATATCATTGTAATTGCCTCCATTTTATCACTAAGGTAACAAAGACTTAAAGAGTTATATAAACTCTCAGTTCAGTTCAGTTCAGTCACTCAGTCCTGTCCAACTCTTTGCAACCCCATGGACTGCAGCACGCCAGGCCTCCCTGTCCATCACCAACTCCCAGAGTCCACCCAAACTCATGTTCATGGAGTCAGTGATTCCATCCAATCATCTCATCCTCTGTTGTCCCCTTTTCCTCCCACCTTCAATCTTTCCCAGCATCAGGGTCTTTTCAAATGAGTCAGTTCTTCTCATCAGATGGCCAAAGTACTGGAGTTTCAGCTTCAACATTAGTCCTTCCAATGAATATTCAGGACTGATCTCCTTTAGGATGGACTGGTTGGATCTCCTTACTGTCCAAGGGACTCTCAGGAGTCTTCTCCGACACCACAGTTCAAAAGCATCTAAAGGATTCATATTTAGCGTTTGGGTCTGAAATGTGGATGGATGATATTAAACAAAATTTATACTTTTATATGACACTACATTCTAGTGTCATAAATTAAGGAGACAATGAATAGTGAATCAATCTATCAACTAATTTTTTACAGAATCCCACTGTTTTCATGCATTGGAGAAGAAAATGGCAACCCACTCCAGTGTTCTTGCCTGGAGAATCCCAGGGATGGGGGATCCTGGTGGGCTGTCGTCTATGGGGTCGCAGAGTTGGACACAACTGAAGCGACTTAGCAGCAGCAACTGTTTCAAAAATTCTCAATGTGCTTTGGAATTTGGTTAAAGCTTACAAAAGCAAGGCTTAGATTTTGGATGAAAGCAACTTGTATTCAACCAGTTTAAAAATGGGGAGAAAAGCTATCAGAAACCAGCCACTACTCCCCATATTTAGGGATAGAGAATATGGACAGCATTTATCTCTACTTCCTGTTGTTTTTTTTTTTTTTTCAAACTTTAAGCTTTTTATTTTGTATTGGGGTATAGCCAATTAACAATGTTGTGATATTCTCAAGTAAACAGAAAAGGGACTCAGCCATACACATAGATGTATCCATTCTCCCCAAAACCCCCTCCCATCCAGGCTGGTACATAACATTGAGCAGAGTTCTGTGTGCTATACAATAGGTCCTTGTTGGTTATTTTAAATACAGCAGTGTACATGCCCATCCCAAATTGCAAAGTAATGTCTCTGCTTTTGAATATACTATCTAGGTTGGTCATAACTTTTATTTCAAGGAGTAAGCATCTTTTAATTTCATGGCTGCAGTCTACTTATAAGTCCTTGTATATTTGAAGGCTATTGATTCTAGATATAATTTTATATCATGTTACTTTGCTGAATTCTTGGTTTCAATTATTTTCTAAGCCTTATGCCTCTAAATTGCTCTCTCTCTCTTCTCTAACTGCACCAACTAATGCCTCTAGGACAATGCTGAATAGTTCTGGAGATGGTGTGCCTTATTCCACATCTTAATGATAAATAAGTTAAAAACACTCTAACATATTTTTGAGGTGTATGTGGTAATTGCTGTCATGGCATTTATCACTCTGAATTATAATCATCTACCCTCTCCCATTAACTTATAAACTCAAGAATAAAGGTGCTGTCTTACTCATCATGTTCACCACCATCCTGCTCCTCAAGAGCTCTCACTGACTGACACTGATATACTGAATGAATCAATTTACTAATAAATATATTCCTGTGTCAATGAATCAGAGAAAGAACATGTCTTCAGATAAGAAGCAGGAATGGAGAAGTGGTTTTAAAATCGGTGGGGGTCACTTCACATCCATTAGGATGACTATTATTAAAAAAAAAAGAAAAAAAAAGTATGGAGAAGGTGGAGAAATCAGAACCCTTGCACAGAAACAAATTTGGATAATATAGATTTTATCTTATAAAGCAGAAATTTCCCTACAAAATATGGGAACTGTTTTGTTCCAGCATGCCATCCCCAGTCCTTAACAACTACACTGCACTAAACATTTCATACTATTGCTATAAGGCACGTCTTAGCCACAACACCCTGGAAAACGTTAATGCCGTTATCACTTTTTCATCTTGAGGTCCTTTCTACAGTTTTTACACCTGGTCATTTAGCCTACTCCTGTCTTTAAGCCTTCTCTTAAAGCATGGCCAGCCTTAAGGCTCTTCTTTGTGACTAAAGTTGCTTCCGTTAATAAACAACTTGAATTAAAACCGTGGAGGAGAAAACTCCCTCTCTCTATCAGCCCCTTTCTTTTCTACTCCTGATACTTACTATTAGAGTTGCAAGAAGCTCACTACTATGGATCAGGTGGCATGGATAAGGAGAACATGTTCCTTGAAGTTGGAACTATTTACAAGGTATGCTGCTCACTGTAATTAAAATGAGTTTTTATAGGCTATCTTGGGAACTTTGCCACCATTTATCATAATCTTTCTATGAGAAAATACATTCAAAGTTTCCAGTCACCAACATAAAAACAAACTCTGGACCATGGCCTATTTTGATGATCACCCAATCTTGCCCAGATTTTTTAGACACAATATTCCATTTCCAAGAAGTCCTATTATTACATAAACCTCTATAAACATATAACATAAACTCTCATTATTAAAAGTCACAGCACTTGCATTAAAAACTATACCTCAATTTCTAAGTCCAATTAAAGTTAAGAACTTCACAAACCCCTCACTAAGTATCATTAAGTGTTAGTCTCTCAGTCGTGCCCGACTCTTTGCAACCCCAAGGACTGTAGCCCGCCAGCCCCTCTGTCCATGTGACTCTCCAGGCAAGGATACTGGAGAGGGGTCGCCACTCCTTTCTCTAAGGGATATTCCCGACTAAGGGATCGAACCCAGGTCTCCCACATGGAGAGCAGATTCTTTACGGTCTGAGCCACCAGGGGAGTCCCCACAGTTGAAGGAAATATATAAAAAGTGATCATTAATGAGAAACACCAGGCAGATGATGCTGTTCCTCAGTTCATGAAAGAACTCTCCAAAACAAAGGAAAAAATGACTCAGAATTTTCAAATTTCTCAGACTAATACAAGGAACCTATACAAATTTTCTTTGCACAGTTCTGAAAACTGAAAGCCCCTCATTCACCTGTGACATGCCACCTAAAAAAGAGCTTTGTAAATTGATCTGTCATTTTGCCCAGATACTTCCTTAAAACACAAGTAAATAAATAATATGCATTGCTGAAGCAAGATTCTGTTCAAGCGAACACAAAGAAGACATCTGTGAGACAGTATTGCTTCAAACACAACAGAAATCAAGTATTGTGCTTGGTTTTCAGAGACTGAACAATAGATTAATAAAATTAGTCTCAACAGAGGATGTGGTTTATTTCCCCTAAACTAGCAAAAAATTGTTTACAAATAATAAATCTAGCATTTATCACATTTAAATCATGGTTGCATTTTCCTAAAGAATCATGATGAACTTGAGAAGGGAAAAACAATTGTTCTTTTGATGCAATTTCCTTATATTCACATTTATGGAAAATAATACATAAACTTTTAGTATAAAGAACTAAAAAACAGAACTCCCCTCAACATTTAGTGGTTAAGACTCCACGCTTCCAATGCAGGGAGACGGGCTTGACCCCTAGTTGAGGAACTATTAATAAGATCCTGAACGCCACACAGCACAGACAAAAAGCAAAAAGAAGTCAGAAAGGATTTCAAGAGCATTTTTTTTTTAAAGCGACTAAACAAAGGTCAAGCAAGAATTATAAAAAGTAACTTTTTAAATGTATGAATTGGCTTTGTTCACTTCTGCTTTTGTTTGGGGACTTTTTTTGGGGGGGGGACATAAAAAATGTTAAACTCGTGTGGCATGGAAACACTTTTTATTTAATAAACATACCAGATCATTTAAACCCTCCTAAGGCAATGGCAACCCACTCCAGTACTCTTGCCTGCAAAACCCCATGGACAGAGGAGCCTGGTAGGCTGCAGTCCATGGGGTCACTAAGAGTCAGACATGACTGAGCGACTTCACTTTCATTTTTCACTTTCATTCATTGGAGAAGGAAATGGCAACCCACTCCAGTGTTCTTGCCTGGAGAATCCCAGGGACGGGGGAGCCTGGTGGGCTTCCGTCTATGAGGTTGCACAGAGTCGGACATGACTAAAGCGACTTAGCATGAATCTAGTTATGTGGTGAGCCTTGAGCCTGCCTGCCTGCCTGCCTTCAACAGCAGAGCCAAGGAATATAAAGTTCTGGATGTGTATCATGGGAAATTCATTAACAAGTTCTTAGTACTTGAATACTAACTTAGTGGCAAGAAAATAGACTAGCCATTTTTTAGGAATGAAAGTGAGAAAGTTGAAAGATGAAAGGTAAAACAGATGGCTATAATGCGGACAAGACAGCAGTGGCATGTGCGTAAGACAATTACACAAAAGGCCCAGGTGTTCTGAGGCTTGCATTTAAATCCTAAGTTAACAACCGCTGAAGTACACAGTAGTTTTCCAAAGAAATGACTCTGAGCTGCAATGACAGTATTATTCCAAGGCCAACTAAATTCCAACAAACAGCCAAGAGTATGCATATCTGTATTACAGAATCAGCCACGCCTTCTCTGAGTATATACTCAGAAACAGTAAAAGAATTATAGTCTAATTTTTTAAAATTGGATAGAAATGAAACTTTGAAAACCTCTCAAAATAATGTCCTGGAACAAATACATAGTTATTTAAATTATTTTTAAGGAACTAAAAACATTATGGTAAAATAAGGTAATGGGCCAAGAGGGGTCACGGAATTGTTATTTTAATCCTGAAAACTATTCTATGAGGATGCAAAATTTATTTTCGCCAGTTTATAGGTGAGTTAATTGAGAATGAGAATGTTTGAGAAACCTGCTCAAATCAACACAGCTACCATTTCAACTCCAGAGTTGCACTTGTAATTAAACAATATTACCCATAATATAATAAAGGTTAACAATTCAATACCATTTATTCAAGAAAGGCAGAAGCTAAGCAATTAGTAGACATTTTATCCTCACTCTATGAGGTTAAATATTACTTTAGCCCCTAGTAAGACATTTATAATGGTTTTAGCCAAATGCTTGAGAGGCAAAAATCAGATGCTTTCTAAGAAATATTTTTAGTGCCAAAAATTGCGAATTATAAAATGTATTGTTAAGTCAACTTTACTGAGGTGTATTTTACATATAATGAAATAGGCCTATTTTAAGCTCATAACTAATGAGTTTTTACATAATCCATTTAACAATCACCAAAATCTAGATAGTTTGGGTAAACTCTGGGTGNACTCTAATATTACACAGATCTCACCTTGAGGGAATTGGCTTTGTGTTTTCTGACAGAGTTTTTCAAGTAGTATATTTCCTATGTTTCTTAAATAATATAAGAGGTACAGAAATAATTGCACCAATTTCAGGTCTGTATTCTACCTTATAGTGACACCAAAAGATACAACTGGGGCAAGCAATGAAAGCTGAAAGGACTTCCCTGGTAGCTCAGCTGGTAAAGAATGCCTGCAATGCAGGAGACCCTGCTTCAATTCCTGGGTCGGGAAGATCTGCTGGAGAAGGCATAGGCTACCCACTTCAGTATTCTTGGACTTCCCTGGTGGCTCAGGTGGTAAAGAATCCGCCTGCAGTGTGGGAGACCTGGATTCATTCCCTGGGTTGGGAAGATCCCCTGGAGAAGGGAATGGCTACCCACTCCAGTATTCCGGCCTGAAGAAGTCCATGGACTGTATGGTCCCTGGGGTCGCACAGAGTTGGACACAACTGAGCAAGTTTAACTGAAAGCTATAATTTGAAAGGTCACCTCAAAGAACTATAATTTCTCTCTGAATAATTCCTTGTGTGGGACTTCCGTGGTGCTACAGTGGTAAGAAACCGCCTGTCAGTGTAGGGGACAAAGGTTCGATCCCTGGTCCGGGAAGATTGCACATGCTGTGAAGCAATTAGGCCCATGCATCACAACTGCCGAGCCCTCCTGCTGCAGCTTCTGAAGCCTGTAAGCCTAGAGCCTGTGCTCTGCGACGAGGGAAGCCCCCACAATGAGAAGCCCATGCTCTCCGCAACCAGAGACAGCCCATGCACAGCAAGAAAGACCCAGCACAGATAAAGAAAGAACCTCTTGCGTTTGTAAAGCTATACTCATACAGCACATACACATCCGACTTTCCCTAGCACATGCAGGGGTCGGATTGGCCTGAGTGGGGACTACACAGACGGGCTATTGGCGTTTCTGGTTCTAGGCAACATTACTGAACTCAGATTACGTGTTTGCCTTATTTTCTTTCTCTATGAAATGGAACTTTAAAGATGCTCAGATGAGGAAAAAGAAATAATTCCCCTAAGATCCTTCAGTTTGGGATTAACCATGGTTTATATCTTGATCATTCTCCCTGTGGTTCCCCTGCCTCTCTACCACATGCTTTCTATTAAACCACACCAGTGAGCCAAACACAGTTATCCTGGAGATTGGAAAATCACCATGCTGGCATCAGAGCTCAGGAAGAAGAATTTAATCCATTGATTACAGATCCACCTGCCCCATGTGACATATGTAACAGATTAAAGCAATTTACCATGTAGTATTTATCAGTACCCATTTATAGGTTTATGTTTCACATTTGTTGTTCAGTCGCTCAGTCATGTTGGACTCTTTGTGACCCCACAGACTGCAGCATGCCAGGCTTTCCTGTCCTTCACTATCGCCCAGAATTTGCTCACACTCATGTTCATTGAGTTGATGATGCCATCCAACCATCTCATCCTCTGTCACTCCCTTCTCCTTCTGTCTTCAATCTTTCCCAGCACCAGGCTCTTTTCCAGTGAGCTGGCTCTTTGCGTCAGGTGTCCAAAATATTAGAGCTTCAGCTTCAGCATCAGTCCTTCAGATGAATATTCAGGGTTGATTTCCTTTAGGATTCACGGGTTTGATCTCCTTGCTGTCCAAGGGAACTCTCTAGAGTCTTCTCCAGCATCACAGTTTGAAAACACCAGTTCTTTAGCGCTCAGCCTTCTTTATAATCCAACACTCACATCTGCCCATGACTACTGGAGAAAGCAGTTTTAATTATACGAACCTTTGCCTGCAAAGTGATGTCTCTGCTTTTTAATACACCGTCTAGGTTTGTTATAGCTCTTCCTCCAAGGAGCAAGCATCCAAACTTTATTTTTAAAACTATAACCATTCAAATGCTCCTATGACAGCTACCTCTTCCTTGAATCCTAATATCTTTCCTTTTTTCTTTTCTTCTTGGTGTTAGCTGCTCAGTCACGTCTGACTCTTTGTGACCCCCATGGACTGTAGCCCCCCAGGCTCCTCTGTCCATGGGATTTCTCAGGCAAGAATCCTGGAATGGGTTGCCATTTCCATCTCTAGGGGATCTTCCTGACCCAGAAACCAAACGCTGGTCTCCTGCACTGCAGGCAGATTCTCTACAACTCGAGCTACCAGGTAATCTTTTCTTCCTAATTGGAGGATAACTGCTTTACAATGTTGTGTTAGTTTCTGCTGTACAGCAATGTGGATCATGTAAGGATACATATGTCTCCTCCACTTGAGCCTCCCTGCCCCTTAACGCCCCCATCCTACCCATCTAGGTCATCGCAGAGCACCGACCTGAGTCCTCTTTGGTATGAAGCAACTTCCCAGCAGCTGTTTTCCACCTGGAGGTGTACATGTCAATGCTGCTCTCAGGTCATCCCACCCTCCCCCCACCGTGTCCACAGGTCCACACTCTGTCTGCTTCTCTAGTCTTGCCCTGCAAGTAGGTTCATCAGTACTACTTTTCTAGAATCTTTAAAAATCTGAAAGGCAAATAAAGTAGTCAAAGAGCAATGTATCAAAGTCCTTCCCAAGCAAGACTCTGGCTTTCTAATCCAAAGGTTACTGGCTTCAAATCCTTCAGCTTTCCTTTTAGGAAAACAGAACATTTGCAGGGTCTGCAAGTGTTAACATCAGAGATAAAAATCAGGGTCCAGAAGTGACTTCACGCTATTTGTATTGAGTTAGCATATTGTTGTTCAGCTGCTCAGTCCTGCCCAACTCTTTGCGACCCTATGGACTGCAGCACTCCAGGCTCTCCTGTCCTCCACTATCTTCTGGAGTTTGCAGCAAAAAGTTTTTAAAGGACTATATGGTAGACAAATACTTTAAAGACTTTTCTTCACATAGAAAGAACTCATACAAATAGGTAGGATTAGGTTGGGCAGCAAACGGCAAGACAAACGATAGTGGACTAAGCAAAACAGAAATGTTTTTCCTTCTCATGTGAATGAAGGCTTGTGCAGAGCCTCTGTGAGCATCAGGCCCTTCCGAATGCCTTCTTTTTCATTGGTCAGTTATCAGCAACATGTATTTTCACCTTTGAGCACTATCATTTCTGTTCCAGCCCCAGACATCACATCTGAATTCAAACCAGCAGGAAAAAGGAAAAGGGAGGAGTGAGCGCACCTCCTGCCTATAAGAGCATCTTATAAAGTTGCATATCCACTCAAAGCTTCAAGTCTATGCTGGGTATTTCCTATCCGTGCCTTCATAGTCACTTCTCCATACTGCTTTGTGCCTCGAAGGACTTACCTGAATGGACACCATCAAAGAGCCTCCTTGCCCTCTGACTTCCACTGATTCCAGCCAATTGAGGTAAGCTCAGGAGACCAGAGGAGGGAGGAGGGTGACGATGGGTATCTATTTCCCCAGCCTGTCCCTTGTCAAGTTACTAATGGATGGCTCTATCTCTTTATCTAGTCCATGAGTGGGAGTGTCTAGTAAAACCAACTAAAAGTCAATCTTTTATTATTACCATGCACAAACAATTCTGGGCTTCCCAGGCTCAGTGGGTAAAGAACCTCCAGCAATGCAGAAGATGCAAGAGATATGGGTTCGATTCCTGGGTCAGGAAGATCCACTGGAGGAGGGCATAGCAACCCACTCTAGTATTCTTGCCTGGAGAATCCCATGGACAGAAGAGCCTGGCGGGCTACAGTCCATAGGTCACAGAGTCAGATATGACTGAAGTGACTGAGTACGCACACATGCACAGACAATTTTAAACAACATCAAGGATTAACACCACTCCTGCCACCTACAGACCACTTCCACATTTACCTCTCCCCACCTGTGGCCACCGCCTCTCCCACGGATTACAGCTCCTGTCAATCATCCATAAGTCAGATATGACTGAAGTGACTGAGTACGCACACATGCACAGACAATTTTAAACAACATCAAGGATTAACACCACTCCTGCCACCTACAGACCACTTCCACATTTACCTCTCCCCACCTGTGGCCACCGCCTCTCCCACGGATTACAGCTCCTGTCAATCATCCATCTTCACCCAATGGCTCTCTCCAGGTTTATTAATCACTTCTTCCTCCTTGCCCCTCAGACCCTGGGGTGAAAACAGCTCTCTGTATATGTTCCTCTGAGTTTCCAAAACTCCGACACACACTCTCTCTTTAGTTACTTTATTAAACTCTGGCCAATTATCCAGTCTGAGTGCATCATGTATTTCTTGCTGGCACTATGGCTGATTCCACCCAGCAGCAAGGGAGTTTTCATCCTGAAGTAGTCAAAAGCTCAGATAAAATTTTAAAGTTCTTTATTGAAAAAAAATGATAACCTAGATATCAGGAGAACAACAATCTCTGTCATCCTCAATACATGATTTTCCCTTATTTGAATTTAGAGATCACAGATCTACCAAATGTAAATACTCTTAAGATTATTCCCAGGCAAAGCTCTCATTCCTCTAACCACTTTTGCTCTTCCCTCCACAGGAAGTTTCAAAGAGACCAGCTAGATGGGTGCCACCGAACAGTATATCCAGTTTGCTGCCCCTAAGCCAAATAGAAGGAACTTGATTCAGTCCTAATATCCACTCAGAGGTGCCCTTAGGAAAGGTTGTATTCAAAACATGACCAACTGAACAGAGGGACATCCTGCCCAGTTAGAACAGACACTGCCGGGACTTCCCTGGTGGTCCAGGGGCTAAGATTCTGCCCACCCAATGCAGGGGGCTCGGGTTCAATCCCTCGTCAGGGAACTAGATCCCACACACCACAACTGAAGACCCTGCACGCCACAACTAAGGCCTGGTACAGCCAAATAAATAATAAATAAATAAAAATTACAATAAAAGAACAGACACTGCCTGGTGCGCCATTCCAGTGCAGATCCACTGGACATTTTCCTACCCCTCAGGAGAGTGGGGAAGATAGCATTTGATCTCATTCCTGCAGCCACAGACTCTGGGCACCTCCTCATCCCCGGGTCTGTTTCATGAAGTCAGGCCTGTTCACACCAGCCCATCCTTGGCTCCTGGGCTCGATCAGCCTCCCCACAGGAAAGGCAACTTGACAGCTCCTGTTTCTTAACTGTGAACCCCAGCCAACACTCACTTTTAGCTTGTCAGCATCCACACAGCCACTTCCTTGAAGTACTGATTTTACGAAGGGAAAGGCAATGTTTAGAAGCAATAAAATGGCCAAGGGTGAACAATTAATTGAAGAACTTTTATTCCCTTCCCTACCCACTCCCCAAATAAAGTACCTAGTAAATTTGGATTTCATTGTCTTATCATAAAACAGTCTGCCCTGGGAGAGCCTGGTGAAGGAGACTCCATGAAGCAGAGAGATGTGCTTTTCAAAGCCATGTGTCATTGTCATGGCGATCAGCAGACAGACCCCTATTGTGCACAGCTCAGCTCCAGGGCCCAGAGCACAGGACATCCTGTGAGTGGGCTGCTGGTTGTTTGGCTGTCGCTACAACAAGCCTCAGAAAGAACTTCCAGGGAGTGGGGGCCAGTGTTTGAAGTCCCCACAAGTGTGAATGCAGTCTCATTTCTCCTCCTGTGATTGACTGAAAATGTCAAGCTCTTCTAAAAATGAGACAAAGCCTTATATAGGGAAACATTGAGGGTGGTTTTATTCTGGCTGATTGTTTTTAGTCTCTGTGCCAGACACTTCACACACAAACACACACACACACACCACCACCACCACCACCGCTAATCTTTACAAGACCGCCACCACCACCACCACCACTAATCTTTAAAAGATCCCATAGAAGCAAATGTGACTATCGTTGCTGTTGTTTAGTTGCCAAGTCTGACTCTTTAGCGACCGCATGGACTGTATCCAGCCAGATTCCTCTGTCCATGGGATTCTCCAGGCAAGAATACTGGAGTGGGTTGCCATTTCCTACTCCAGTGAATCTTTTTGACCCAAAGATCAAACCCACATCTCTTGAATCTCCTGCATTGGCAGGTGGATTCTTTATCACTGAGTCACCAGGGAAGCCTGATAAATGGGACTAGTTTCATTTATAAAAGACGAAACTGAGGCCCAGAGATGTAAATAACTCTGTGTACCCTGGAATCTGGGAAGCAGAAGCATAGCAATGGGGTCTCAGGTTGGCCAGCCTCCAAAGCCCCATCATATAGTCCCTACATGTGGACTGTGAGACCCTGTGGACACAGGCTCTCAACTCTGACCTCCACATGGTGAGATGGGCAAGCAACTGACCAAGTTGGTGTCAGAGAGGAAGGTGGTGATATAGTAGCATCATGGCAGTGCAGGTCAGCTGCCTGTGCCAGGCAGGGAAATCACCAGCAGAGGATGGGGGAGAGCTGGGCAAGATGGGTTTATCAGTTATCTTTTGCTACAGTGACAATCCCCTTCAAAATTTAGTGGGGTATGGAAAGGAGTATAGCCTCAAAAAACTAAAAATAGTTACCATATGATCCAGCAATCCCCCTTCTGGGCATATATCCAGAAAAGACAAACAAACAAAAAAAAAGCCTCTGACTTGAAAAGACACATGCACCCCAATGTTCACTGCAGCACTGTTTACAACAGTCAAGACTTGGAAGCAGCTTAAGTGTCCACTGATAATTGATAGATGAATGGATATATATATATAGCTCTAAATGATTTAGACCAGTATTTCCCAAGCTGGTTATCTCAGAAAATTGTTCCTGATATGTTAATAAACACACTGGGAAAACAGACAACTTGTTCTGCAATTGCTATGGATGATATTTGTCCTACCCCACCTGAAACTCATCCCAGGTGGGGCTAAAGATAAAGTACCTGCCTGTGAGATGGGAACATGAAGAGCTGGTGGTTCATGAATGAACAGCCTAGATCAGAACAGCCATGTGCTGCAAGAGTAAAGCCTCCCATGGAAGCTCAACCAGGAAGGTGCTCACAGCCCCTCTTGAGCACAGAGCAGCGATGAGACCGTCTGTACTGAAGAGGGTGCTGTCTCGAGCCCCTCCCCGGTACCCTTGCAACTCTCGTTCCTACAGCACATTTGCAGCATCCAACACAACCTTCCCTCAATTGACGAGGAGTGATTATATTCTCTGAGGTACACAGAGAATGTGAAAAGCAGTTAGAGAACCCAAGAACATCTTTTTAAAGTTTTGCAAACTTTTTTCTTTAAAAAAATTTTTTTTTATTTTTTTAATTGAAGGATAATTGCTTTACAAATTTTATTGTTTTCTGCCAAATACAAACATGAATCACCTATAGGCATACATATGTCCCCTCGCTATGGAACCTCCCTATCATCTCTCTCCCCATCCCACCCCTCTAGGTTGTTACAGAGCCCGTTTTTGAGTTCCGTGAGTCATATAGCAAATTCCCATTGGCTATCTATTTTACATATGGTAATGTAAGTTTCTATGTTACTCTCCGGAGAGGGCAATGGCACCCCACTCCAGTACTCTTGTCTGGAAAACCCCATGGACGGAGAAGCCTGGTAGGCTGCAGTCCATGGGGTCGCTAAGAGTTACACACGACTGAGCGACTTCACTTTCACTTTTCACTTTCATGCATTGGAGAAGGAAACGGCAACCCACTCCAGTGTTCTTGCCTGGAGAATCCCAGGGATGGGGGAGCCTCGCGGGCTGCCGTCTATGGGGTTGCACAGAGTCGGACACGACTGAAGCGACTTAGCAGCAGCAGCAGCATGTTACTCTCTCCTCACATCTCACCCTCTCTTTTTTCCCCCACCTCCCATGTCCATAATCTGTTCTCTATGTCTGCATCTCCGTTGTTGCCCTGCAAATAAATTCATCAGTACCATCTTTCTAGATTCCATATATATGTATTCAGATCAGTTCAGTTCAGTTCAGTCACTCAGTCGTGTCCAACTCTGTGACCCCATAAATTGCAGCACGCCAGGCCTCCCTGTCCATCACCAACTCCCGGAGTTCACCCAGACTCACGTCCATTGAGTCAGTGATGCCATCCAGCCATCTCCTCCTTGGTCGTTCCCTTGTATACAATATTTACCTTTCTCTTTCTGACTTACTTCACTCTGTATAATAGGCTCTAGGTTCATCCACCTCATTAGAACTGGCTCAAATGTATTCCTTTTTATGGCTATTAAATATTCCAGTGTATATATGTACCACAGCTTCTTTATCCATCTATCTGCGGATGAACATCTAGGTTGCTTCCATGTTCTAGCTATTGTAAATAGTGCTACAATAAATATTGGGGTACATGTGTCTTTTTTCAGTTTTGGTTCCCTCAGGATATATGACTAGTAGTGGGATTGCTGGGTCATATGGTGGTTTTATTCCTAGTTTTTTAAAGAATATCCATACCATCTTCCATATTGGCTGTATCAGTTTACATTCCCACCAACAGTGCAAGAAGACTCCCTTTTCTCCACATTCCCTATCACACACACGAAAAGATGCTCAGCATCACTCATTATTAGAGAAATGAAAGTCAAAACTACAATGAGATATCACCTCACACCAGTTAGAGTGGCCACTATCAAAAAGTCTACAAATAATTAAGTGCTGGGTGTACAACCTTTTTTCAGTTGGGATACTATATTGAGTGGTAATCAAGAAAACAAATAAATATCAGCTGTAGGAGAACTTGGATAACTGTGATATTGAATGGTTTGCCTTGGAAATGAACAGAGATCATTCTGTCATTTTTGAGATTGCATCCAAGTACTGCATTTCGGACTCTTTTGTTGACCATGATGGCTACTCCATTTCTTCTGAGGGATTCCTGCCCGCAGTAGTAGATATAACGGTCATCTGAGTTAAATTCACCCATTCCAGTCCATTTTAGTTCTCTGATTCCTAGAATGTCGACGTTCACCCTTGCCATCTCTTGTTTGACCACTTCCCATTTGCCTTGATTCATGGACCTGACATTCCAGGTTCCTATGCAATATTGCTCTTTACAGCATCGGATCTTGCTTCTATCACCAGTCCCATGCACAACTGGGTATTGTTTTTGCTTTGGCTCCATCCTTTCATTCTTTCTGGAGTTACTTCTCCACTGATTTCCAGTAGCATATTGGGCACCTAACGACCTGGGGAGATTCTCTTTTGATATCCTATCATTTTGCCTTTTCATACTGTTCATGGGGTTCCCAAGGCAAGAATACTGAAGTGGTTTGCCATTCCCTTCTCCAGTGGACCACGTTCTGTCAGACCTCTCCACCATGACCCGCCCGCCTTGGGTTGCCCTGCAGGCATGGCTTGGTTTCATTGAGTTAGACAAGGCCCTGGTCCTAGTGTGATTAGATTGACTAGTTTTCTGCGAGTATGGTTTCAGTGTGTCCTCCCTCTGATGCCCTCTTGCAACACCTACCATCTTACTTGGGTTTCTCTTACCTTGGGCGTGGGTTGTCTCTTCACGGCTGCTCCTTACCTTGGACGAGGGGTATCTCCTTACCGCCGCAGTTCCTGACCTTCAACGTGGGACAGCTCCTCTAGGCCCTCCTGCGCCTGCGCAGCCCCTGCTCCTCGGGTTGCTCCTCCCGGCCGCCGGCCGTGGCCTCGGGCGTGGGTGGCTTCTCCCAGCTGCCGCCCCTGGCCTCGGGCTCAGGGTGGCTCCTCCGGGTCACCACCCCTGGCCTCGGGCGCAAGGTGGCTTCTCCCGGCCGCCCCTGGCCTCGGACGTGGGGTGTCTCTTCCTGGCCGCCCCTGACCTCGGACACGGGGTAGCTCCTCCCGGCCGCCGCCCTGACCTCAGACGCGGGGTGTCTCCTCCCGGCCGCCACTGACCTCAGACACAGGGTAGCTCCTCTCGGCCGTTCCTGCGCCGTCGCAGCCTGGCACTCTAGGTTGCTGCCCCTGACCTCGGACGTGGGGTAGCTCCTCTCGCCCGCGCTGAGTGCGCCGGCCCGGCTCTCGCAAGCGGCCCGCGCTGAGTGCGCCGGCCCGGCTCTCGCAAGCGGCCCGCGCTGAGTGCGCCGGCCCGGCTCTCGCAAGCGGCCCGCGCTGAGTGCGCCGGCCCGGCTCTCGCAAGCGGCCCGCGCTGAGTGCGCCGGCCCGGCTCTCGCAAGCGGCCCGCGCTGAGTGCGCCGGCCCGGCTCTCGCAAGCGGCCCGCGCTGAGTGCGCCGGCCCGGCTCTCGCAAGCGGCCCGCGCTGAGTGCGCCGGCCCGGCTCTCGCAAGCGGCCCGCGCTGAGTGCGCCGGCCCGGCTCTCGCAAGCGGCCCGCGCTGAGTGCGCCGGCCCGGCTCTCGCAAGCGGCCCGCGCTGAGTGCGCCGGCCCGGCTCTCGCAAGCGGCCCGCGCTGAGTGCGCCGGCCCGGCTCTCGCAAGCGGCCCGCGCTGAGTGCGCCGGCCCGGCTCTCGCAAGCGGCCCGCGCTGAGTGCGCCGGCCCGGCTCTCGCAAGCGGCCCGCGCTGAGTGCGCCGGCCCGGCTCTCGCAAGCGGCCCGCGCTGAGTGCGCCGGCCCGGCTCTCGCAAGCGGCCCGCGCTGAGTGCGCCGGCCCGGCTCTCGCAAGCGGCCCGCGCTGAGTGCGCCGGCCCGGCTCTCGCAAGCGGCCCGCGCTGAGTGCGCCGGCCCGGCTCTCGCAAGCGGCCCGCGCTGAGTGCGCCGGCCCGGCTCTCGCAAGTGGCCCGCGCTGAGTGCACCGAACTAAAATGGACTGGAATGGGTGAATTTAACTCAGATGACCATTATATCTACTACTGTGGGCAGGAATCCCTCAGAAGAAATGGAGTAGCCATCATGGTCAACAAAAGAGTCCGAAATGCAGTACTTGGATGCAATCTCAAAAACGACAGAATGATCTCTGTTCGTTTCCAAGGCAAACCATTCAATATCACAGTTATCCAAGTCTATGCCCCAACCAGTAATGCTGAAGAAGCTGAAGTTGAACGGTTTTATGAAGACCTACAAGACCTTTTAGAACTAACACCCAAAAAAGATGTCCTTTTCATTATAGGGGACTGGAATGCTAAAGTAGGAAGTCAAGAAACACCTGGAGTAACAGGCAAATTTGGCCTTGGAATGCGGAATGAAGCAGGGCAAAGACTAATAGAGTTTTGCCAAGAAAATGCACTGGTCATAGCAAACACCCTCTTCCAGCAACACAAGAGAAGACTCTACACATGGACATCACCAGATGGTCAACACCGAAATCAGATTGATTATATTCTTTGCAGCCAAAGATGGAGAAGCTCTATACAGTCAACAAAAACAAGACCAGGAGCTGACTGTGGCTCAGATCATGAACTCCTTATTTCCAAATTCAGACTTAAATTGAAGAAAGTAGGGAAAACCGCTAGACCATTCAGGTATGACCTAAATCAAATCCCTTATGATTATACAGTGGAAGTGAGAAATAGATTTAAGGGCCTAGATCTGATAGACAGAGTTCCTGATGAACTATGGAATGAGGTTCGTGACATTGTACAGGAGACAGGGATCAAGACCATCCCCATGGAAAAGAAATGCAAAAAAGCAAAATGGCTGTCTGGAGAAGCCTTACAAATAGCACTGAAAAGAAGAGAGGCGAAAAGCAAAGGAGAAAAGAAAAGATATAAGCATCTGAATGCAGAGTTCCAAAGAATAGCAAGAAGAGATAAGAAAGCCTTCTTCAGCAATCAATGCAAAGAGATAGAGGAAAACAACAGAATGGGAAAGACTAGAGATCTCTTCAAGAGAATTGGAGATACCAAGGGAACATTTCATGCAAAGATGGGCTCGATAAAGGATAGAAATGGTATGGACCTAACAGAAGCAGAAGATATTAAGAAGAGGTGGCAAGAATACACAGAAGAACTGTACAGAAAAGATCTTCACGACCCAGATAATCATGAGGATGTGATCACTAATCTAGAGCCAGACATCTTGGAATGTGAAGTCAAGTGGGCCTTAGAAAGCATCACTAAGAACAAAGCTAGTGGAGGTGATGGAATTCCCGTTGAGCTGTTTCAAATCCTGGAAGATGATGCTGTGAAAGTGCTGCACTCAATATGCCAGCAAATTTGGAAAACTCAGCAGTGGCCACAGGACTGGAAAAGGTCAGTTTTCATTCCAATTCCAAAGAAAGGCAATGCCAAAGAATGCTCAAACTACCGCACAATTGCACTCATCTCACACGCTAGTAAAGTAATGCTCAAAATTCTCCAAGCCAGGCTTCAGCAATATGTGAACCGTGAACTCCCTGATGTTCAAGCTGGTTTTAGAACAGGCAGAGGAACCAGAGATCAAATTGCCAACATCCGCTGGATCATGGAAAAAGCAAGAGAGTTCCAGAAAAACATCTATTTCTGCTTTATTGACTATGCCAAAGCCTTTGACTGTGTGGATCACAATAAACTGTGGAAAATTCTGAAAGAGATGGGAATACCAGACCACCTAACCTGCCTCTTGAGAAATCTGTATGCAGGTCAGGAAGCAACAGTTAGAACTGGACATGGAACAACAGACTGGTTCCAAATAGGAAAAGGAGTACGTCAAGGCTGTATATTGTCTCCCTGCTTATTTAACTTATATGCAGAGTACATCATGAGAAACGCTGGACTGGAAGAAACACAAGCTGGAATCAAGATTGCCGGGAGAAATATCAATAACCTCAGATATGCTGATGACACCACCCTTATGGCAGAAAGTGAGGAGGAGCTAAAAAGCCTCTTGATGAAAGTGAAGGAGGAGAGCGAAAAAGTTGGCTTAAAGCTCAACATTCAGAAAACGAAGATCATGGCATCCGGTCCCATCACTTCATGGGAAATAGATGGGGAAACAGTGGAAACAGTGTCAGACTTTATTTTTTTGGGCTCCAAAATCACTGCAGATGGTGACTGCAGCCATGAAATTAAAAGACGCTTACTCCTTGGAAGAAAAGTTATGACCAACCTGGATAGTATATTCAAAAGCAGAGACATTACTTTGCCGACTAAGGTCCGCCTAGTCAAGGCTATGGTTTTTCCTGTGGTCATGTATGGATGTGAAAGTTGGACTGTGAAGAAAGCTGAGCGCCGAAGAATCGATGCTTTTGAACTGTGGTGTTGGAGAAGACTCTTGAGAGTCCCTTGGACTGCAAGGAGATCCAACCAGTCCATTCTGAAGGAGATCAACCCTGGGATTTCTTTGGAAGGAATGATGCTGAAGCTGAAACTCCAGTACTTTGGCCACCTCATGCGAAGAGTTGACTCATTGGAAAAGACTCTGATGCTGGGAGGGATTGGGGGCAGGAGGAGAAGGGGACGACCGAGGATGAGATGGCTGGATGGCATCATGGACTCAATGGACGTGAGTCTGAGTGAACTCCAGGAGATGGTGATGGATAGGGAGGCCTGGCGTGCTGCGATTCATGAGGTCGCAAAGAGTCGGACACGACTGAGCGACTGAACTGAACTGAACTGAACTGTAGGAGAACTGATGAATTGGAAATGGATGGGAGGGGCGGATTCTGACCTAACTTATAACCAGGGAGGGTAGGAGACCCTAGAGACTCGCAGTAAAAGCCCCTGGGATCCCCCAAAGCATAAGTCTTAAAATATATTACCTACATTCTTAGTTTATGCCTCTCAAGGAGATTCATGGTAAAAATTAACATAATCACAGTTTTGCTATTTCTTTCAGCTGAAAACATTTTAAAATTTGTTGAACAGGTGTTTCTCTGCTTTTACTTACTTTAACACTGTCAGTTCAGGCTGCTGCCATAGAATACCATACATCAGCTGCCTTATGAACAACAGAAATGTATTTCTCACAGCTCTTTGGCTGGGAAGTTCATGGTCAAGGTGCTGGGAAATGCAGTGTCTAATGAGCATACACTTCCTGGTTCATCTGTTCAATTCAGTTCAGTCACTCAGTCGTGCCCGACTCTTTGCGACCCCATGAACTGAAGCACACCAGGCCTCCCTGTCCATCACCATCTCCCAGAGTTCACTCAAACTCATGTCCATCGAGTCCGTGATGCCATCCAGCCATCTCATCCTCTCTCGTCCCCTTCTCCTCCTGCCCCCAATCCTTCCCAGCATCAGAGTCTTTTCCAATGAGTCAACTCTTCGCATGAGGTGGCCAAAGTACCGGAGTTTCAGCTTTAGCATCATTCCTTCCAAAGAAATCCCAGGACTGATCTCCTTCAGAATGCACTGGTTGGATCTCCTTGCAGTGACTCTCAAGAGTCTTCAACACCACAGTTCAAAAGCATCAATTCTTCAGTGCTCAGCCTTCTTCACAGTCCAACTCTCACATTCATACATGACCACAGGAAAAACCATAGCCTTGACTAGACGGACCTTAGTCAGCAAAATAATGTCTCTGCTTTTGAATATGCTATCCAGGTTGGTCATAACTTTTCTTCCAAGGAGTAAGTGTCTTTGGCTGCAGTCACCCTCTGCAGTGATTTTGGAGCCCAAAAAAATAAAGTCTGACACTGTTTCCACTGTTTCCCCATCTATTTCCCATGAAGTGATGGGACCGGATGCCATTCTTGTTCATAGTCAGCTGTATTTTGGCTAAGTCCTCACCTGATAGAATGCTTGCTTCTTTTATAAAGGTACTAATCCCATTCATGAGGGCTCAACTCTCATGACTTAAATCACTCCAAGATCCCACCTCCTTAATACTATAACTTTAAGGAATTAGATTTCGACATATAATATCAAACCAGTCAATCCTAAAGGAAAGCAACCCTGAATATCCATGAGAAGGACTGATGCTGAAGCTCCAATACTTTGGCCACGTGATGCAAAGAGCAGACTCACTGGAAAAGACCCTGATGCTGGGAAAGACTGAAGGCAGAATGAGAAGGGGATGACAGAGAATGAGATGGTTGGATGACATCACCAATTCAATGGATATGAGTTTGAGCAAGTTCCAGGGGTTGGTGGTGGACAGGGAAGCCTGGCATGTTGCAGTCCATGGGGCCACAAAGAGTCGGACAAGACTGAGCAACTGAAGTGACTGAAACTCTCTCTCCCCAACAAAATGTTTAATAAAGCACCATTTCTCACCCGTGCCTCATGGAATGGGTTTTCTTCTAGGGAGAAAGAGAGAGAGTTTAACACATAGCAATTCACTTCAAAGAAAACTCTGTAAAGCATGTCTCTTTTTTCAGAATCTTGCACTGGACACCCTGGTACTCACTCTTTTACTGACTTCATGAACTCTGAGGAATGAAAATCTGGGAGCCATCTCCACCAAGGAACAACCTATCTGAGAATGACACCAAGCATAGGTAGGCAAAACTGAGCAATGGAGATAAAAAGAACTGTCATGATTCGATCTGAACCCCTGAATCCAGTCACACTTGAAGCCAGCGAAACTGGCAAGCAGCCAGTATGAAAGCTAGATTCATCAGTATTGTAAGCCACAAATTCATGTTAGTTCACATTGCCATCTATACCTTGAAGCTAAATGATTCCCAAATAATACTTCTTATTGTAAAATAAAGTAATTGAGATGCTAAGAAATCAATTAAGTTGAATAAGTCCACATGGCACTAAATGGGAGAGCTGTAATTCTATTCCACTTTAGCTCCAAAGTCTTTGCGCTCTCCCCTATACCCCTCAAGGCCCCAGAGTATCTTGTTTTTCAGCTCTCCATCACAGACAGTGATTTTCACATGTGCTAGTTTCCATTTGCTACGAATGTCTTTAGATTATTCAGATCCCACTGGAGACGCACTCTCATGGAACTCTTCCACTCTCTCTCACTTCTCTTTGTCATCTACCTACACTGTAATCATCACTAAAAGCTGGTTTTCACAGTCTAAACAACTCAGAGCAGTAAGAACCGTGACTGTGGAGCAAAGAGAGAAGAATAAATCTTCCTGATTTGGGACCCAAAGACAAATTTCCACAATAGTCCTTGGAGTAAATGACAAGTTCTATTCTCATCGATGGCAGAGTGCCATATTTTGACAATAGTTTCAACATGAGCAGCCTGCTGGGAGGGCAGTGTTGGTGACGCTTCTTGAAAAAAAACTTTTTTCAAAAATGCAATGTGCTTTCCCACTTACCAATTGGTTCAGGAAAGACAGAAAATGCCACAAAGGAAAAATGAGATGACCTTTGAAAACTTAAACAATGATAGTCATTGATGAGACTATGAACGTAGTCAAAACAAAAGTAACACTCCTTTATCCCTTGGTAGAAATTTCAGAACACACCCGTGTTCTTGGCCATGGAGTATATACTCTGTCTTGGTAACTGGATTCTCACCTTGCAGCTAAATCAGTCAGACAAGGAAAAGACACAAAGCAGAGTGAGGAAAACCCCCACTATAGTGCCTCCTAACACACATGAACACACATACACACAAAGGAACCCGCCCAGAAGCAATGAGAACAGAGGGTGCATTGGTTTTGAAGACTGAGAAAATTGCATATAAATCATGGCTCCACCACTTTATATTACGTGAACATGTGGAAAATCACATAAGTTCTCCAAGTCTTGTCTAGAACATAGAAATAATGCCTACCGCTCTGGCTTGCTACCAAGATTCTATAACATAACATACCTGGAGTCCCCTAAATAGCAGTGATGGTTATTTACTCTTCCTTTGGAATCACTCAGGTCAGATTTCCCTCATAAGGCTTCACGCATGGCATAATGATAAAGCTTTGGCTCAGACCAATCTGGGTTCAAATCCTGGCTTAGTCAAGTCCTAACTCTCCATCATAGGACAATGCATCCTTTAGTTTTTGCTCTGTGAGAAACAACCGCAAAATCTCGATGGCCTACAACAGTAAGCACTGACGTTGCCTGAATGCCTGTGGGTCAGCCAAGCGTTGGCTACTCCAAACTGGGCTCCAACCAGGGGGCTCCTCTGAGTCCTGTTGTAGTTGCTCACACACCTGCTGGCTGGCTGGGAAAGCTTTTCTGAGGTGGCTTTGATGCATGAGTCTCCTATTCTACTCCTGAAGCAGAAACTCTATTTACCAGCACCTGGGCATGTTTCCATGACAATGGCAAAAGGACAAGCAAAAAGACCAGAGGCTTCCAGGTGCTAAGCTTGGCACCAGCACACCATCACTTCTGCCATATTCTACTGGCCAAAGCCAGCTACACAGCCAAGTCCAAAATTAAGAGGCTTCAAGATACTCCTGTCCCTTTAGTAGGTAGAAGTACAAAGTCAAATGACAAAGTTAAGGAGGGGTGAAGAACTGGGGAGAGTGATGTTATAATTTATCTCTCACATAATGTGTCTTGGTTCCTTAATCTGTAAAGTAGGAATAATTCTACCTACAGAATTGATTCTTTTAGATATTAACGATGTATTTGTATGCCCATCACACTCTCATAAAGAGCACTTGATACATGTTGGCTAACAGTGGGGGTCAATGCAGTGGGCATGTGAGTGGACTGGTGGTGGTTGTTGTTCAGTTGCTTAGTCGCTAAGTCACGTTGGATTCTTGAGACCCTGTGGACTGCATCCCACCAGGCTCCTCTGTCCATGGGATTTCCCAGGCGAGACTACTGGAGTGGGTTTCCATTTCTTTCTCCAGGAGATCTTTCTGATCCAAGGATCAAACCTGTGTCTCCTGCATTGGCAGGTGGATTCCTTACCACTGAGCTAGGAGGGAAGCCCAAGTGGAGTGGCACTCTGTCCCAAATCTTTCTAGAGTGTTCCGGCTTGCTTTACTCATTCATTCATTTGTTAACTATTTATAATATTCATTGCTTAGTTGCTCAGTCGTGTCCAACTCTTTGTACCCCCAGGCTCCTCTGTCCATGGGATTCTCTAGGCAAGAACACTGGAGTGGGTAGCCATGCCCTTCTTCAGGGGATCTTCCCAGCCCAGATGGATTCTTTACCATCTGAGCCACCAGGAAAACCTAACTACCCACATAACTACAATGCAGAAACTTCCTTAGTTTGCTGACCATATGAAAGAGTGATTTCACTTAATATTTGCAAAGCATTTTCATATCCAGATCTAATTTGATCCTCACAACTACCCCTTATTGTAGGTCTTGTTATCTCTGTTAAATGAAAGATGAAACTAAATCTGAGTGAATATCTCCGTGATGTTTATCAGACAAGCAGCAGACAATAGGTCACCACCTCATAAACTCAAGACTGTATTTAGGTCCAACAGTGCTATTTTAGGTTGGGACTGTCACTCATAGTCTCCTTCTCATTCAGAATTCAAAGATTCTAAATGGTTTATTGGAAACATCACAGTAACTTCATGCTATATCTGATGCTTGTTCCATTCATTCACTTATCTATTTATAAAACAGTGAATGCCTGGCTTGTTCTGAAGGATGAATGAGTGCTAATCTGGAGAAAGAAATGGGAGATCAGCGAAGCACAGGGCATTTCAAACAGAACCAGAGCATAAGGAAAGGCAAATGGTGAAAAGGTGCCCACGAGACAGTGAGGAAGTTCACCATAAGGCTTCAGTTTCAAGGCCAAGATGAGGTAGATGATGCTAGAGAAGTAGTCTGGCATTTTTTCAGGGATGACCATGAATGTCATGCAAAGAAACAAGGATGTTAGATTATAAACAGTGAAGAGTTTTTGGAAGGTCTTAAAAGGGAGCCAGATGAAGACAAGTCTGAACTTTCTAATGAGACACCAGCTGGCTGTGTGGGTAAGGGCTCTAATGAGGGTCACAGCTGCATAAGAAAAACAACCAGCGGGCATCCTTTGACTTGGCTACTTTATAGAAAGGAAGTAGAGGGAAAGGCTGGTACTGCTGGGGTTGGACCCATCCTTCAGAACATAAGAGTAGGATATGAGATAACATACAAGCACCCTTATACAAAGGTGACCTTTTACAATATACAAGCACAAGAGGGATCTACTAATCAAATCTGAACACAGCAATCCTGAATTACTGCACTACAAGGAAACTAGGAGGGCATTTCATCAGTCCCCTTTTTACAAATGGCCAAAGCATGGCCTACAGAAAGCATAGAACTCCTTAAGGTCACCCAGGAGCCGCCTCAATCCCAGTCCTGTCCTTGTCTCACCCCCACGCAGACATCCCACCTCCTCTGCAGGTGACTACACATGACACCTGAGTATTGACTGTGCAGGCACCTCAGAGGTCAGGGCATTGGAGCCCTGTGGGAGACAGTGTCACTCGGGAACCTCTATCTTTCTTGGCATGGCCCCCACGAGCCCTTCTCCCCTCATGCTCCCTGCACTTTGGGCTCCCACAGAGACCAAGGAGACATAGAGACCAAGGGCATGCAGAGCCAGCATCAGCCATCCTAAGAGAAGAACAGGTTCCACAGCCCAGTGGAACGTTTGTGAGAGAGGCTAAAACTAATCCCATAGGAAGAGGCCACTGATATAAGTGACAGAAAACTGCACAGCTCTGAGACAGCCAGATCCATGTCAGGAAGTGTCAGACTTCCTTGGCAGTCCAAAGTAAAGATTTCATGCTTCCACTGCAGGGGTCGCAGGTTTAGTCCCTAGTCAGGGAACTAAGATCCCGCATGTCACGTGACACAGTAAAGTAAGTGTTTTAAATAAATAAAATGACTGTGTATAAAAACAGCAATTCCTATCCATATCAGGGCATGTCAGAGACCAAAGGAAACCAGATGAAGAGTGGTTCAAGCAGCCCAGTCTCAACTTCCAATCGGTCTAGTGGACACTTTAATGGTCCAATCCTTGTTACAGCAACTTTCTTCTCCAAACACCTTAAAAGACACCCCCAGCACCTACCTTTAAAAGAATCTGCCTGCAATGTGGGAAACCTGGGTTCGATCCCTGGGTTAGGAAGATCCCCTGGAGAAGGGAACGGCTACTCACTCCAGTATTCTTGCCCGGAGAATTCCATGGACAGAGGAGGCTGGTGGGTTACAGTCCACGGGGTCACAAAGAGTCAGACATGACTGAGTGACTTTCACTCACTCATAGCACCTACCTTTTGCCTCCTAACCTCAGTTTTTGCTGAGTTGAGGAGTTCTCAGGCTGACTCCTTGGCTCACATTGAACAATCAACATGTATGACCTTGATTCTGAAGTTCAAGGTCTCTAGGACTGCTTCTCTAAAGTAAAAGGCCAATAATATCACCATCCCACTCTTCATTTCCCACCTGCAGTTTATTCATACAATTCTCCAATGTCCACAGCAGAAACTACACTTGAAATAGACTAAAGAGAGGCCCCTTTACTCTAACAAAATTCAATTGTTACCATAAATCAGAAGAAAACAGAAAAGATAAATCTAAAGGAATACATCTGGGGTTGATAGTCTGTTGGCAAATAATCTTTTCTTGTTTCTCCCAAAGGTCTATAGTGAGGGGAGCTGGGGGTAGGGTAGGGCTTGGGGAGTAGTGTATTAGAAGAAAGTGCTCTCTTTAGAGAAAGATTAGCTGTGAAACAGGTAGATCAAAAAACAAAAGGCAGGAAGCGTGCCTTCTATTCCAGCTCTGAGTGGCCTCATACAATTTGTGTCAACTCTGTGAGTGTGGAGACCTTTGTTCTAAATGATAGAAGGAACTGGACAAGTTGATTCTCCGGCTCTGAGAGTCTACGATTTTAACCTAAAGCCAGATGGAGGAAGATGAGAAATCAAAGTTCATGAACCACAGGGGAATCGAACAGACTCTCTAAGCTTAATTTAGTCCCTTTATTGTCTCTTTGGTTTCTGGTTTTTCTTTCCTGTGGGCAAGCTATCTTCCCTATAGCTTTGAAAAAATATTTAATTAAAAAAAATAAAAATATTCCGTCTGTGGGTTTGCAGGAAAATGGGACAAGAGAGAGCTGTCGTAGGGCAACACAGACAGAGAATCTAGGAAAATGCATGCTCCCAGCCCACTTCCAAGTAAGACGTGCAAGCCAATTACAGACGTTCTCAGAGGAGCCCAAGCTTTAGAACCACTCACGGAGCAGTCCCAGCACTGCACTGGGCCGTCTCCTGCTGGGAGCTGGCTTGGCTTCCACTGCCAAACTGAAGCCCTGTGCAGTCTGCATGGCACAGAGATGAGGAACCAGGCTGTCACTCACACTCTGAGAGGTACCCTTGGCAGGCAAAGCTCTGGGAGGTACCGTACAACCAACACCAAATAAACATTTCTGTAGGGAACGTCACAGATGTCAGATTTTCTGCAGCAAATATTGAAATACACCTAAAAGCCATGTTTGTTTCCCAGCAAAGATGCCTTAACAGGCTCCTCGAATTGGTTAGCTCTATGGCTTTAGAAAATTTTGACATTCTGGGGTCAGCCACAAAAACCAAGTAACTGTATATTACCTAAAAGCTACAAAGATTGTGCTTATAGGAAGAGAGCTCTTATTTGCAATGTAATTTATATGTTCTGTGCTAAGCATTTGAAACTCACAGCTGTCCTCTAAGGAAGCACTTTCTTTAAACTAATAGACTTTACCTCCTTTTTTTTTTTAAGCAGTTTTAAGGTTATTTAAAAAAATTGAGCACAAGATTTAGTGCTCCATTTGATAACTCCCGATCCCCTACCCTCATTCCCCATCTTGTATTNTTCTGTGCTAAGCATTTGAAACTCACAGCTGTCCTCTAAGGAAGCACTTTCTTTAAACTAATAGACTTTACCTCCTTTTTTTTTTTAAGCAGTTTTAAGGTTATTTAAAAAAATTGAGCACAAGATTTAGTGCTCCATTTGATAACTCCCGATCCCCTACCCTCATTCCCCATCTTGTATTAGTGTCGTACATTTGTTACAATTGACAAACCAATATTAATTACATCATTCTTAACTGAAATTCATAGATTTCATTAGAGTTCACTTTTTGTGCTATATATGCTATAAGTTTTAACAATAATGTAAGATGACAGGCATCCACCATTACAGTCTCATACGGAATAGTCTCACTTCCCTAAAATTCCACTGTGGATCCAAGATTCACTCAGTCTAGTACTGCAGGCACCCAGGACAGACACCTTCAAGCTCCCTTTCCTCACTTGTGGCAGACATTACTAATCAATCATGGCACACTTTCTCCATGAGCCCATACAAAGCTCTGTCAGCACAGGGCTTCAGGCAACTACTACGACAAACCATCACTGACCCTCAGGATGAAACTTGTTAGTGAACCCTACACCAAAAAGATACCTGCTTGATTAAGAGCAGCTTCCAGGGAAAATTGGAGATTAAAACTTGAATTTCACAGAGCTTTACCAACTCTGAAATTCTCCAACTGAACACAGGCTCAGTCCAACGTTTTCATTTCTATTTTCAATAAGGTAGGAAATTAATCATATAAGGTGACAAATATCCCTCTGGCTTGGAATTTCTAGTGATATAGTAAATGTTAATTTAATCCCCTGCCTAGGACTATTCCCCTCCTCCTTTCCCTTGCCAATCCCTATTTCAGGGTTACTGTGCAACCCTTCCTTCCATGTTTTATATGTTACTGTATTTATTCCCCTCCACAAATTGTACATTTAAATATATATATATATATAATTTTTTACATATGTTTCCCTGTATATATGTGCAAGGACTTCTCTTAAGTATACACCCAGAAGTGAATTAACTGGATTTTAGGGTATAAATAGTTTCAACCAAAGTAGAATTTACCTAACTTTTCTACTTGTAATTATTTCTTTCTAAGCCCATCTCCTCTTCTGGACTGTAAGCTTCTTGAGTGCCTCGAGTGTGATAGTGTTAGTATAATTTTTTACATATGTTTCCCTGTATATATGTGCAAGGATTTCTCTTAAGTATACACCCAGAAGTGAATTAACTGGATTTTAGGGTATACATAGTTTCAACCAAAGTAGAATTTACCTAACTTTTCTACTTGTAATTCTTTCTTTCTAAGCCCATCTCCTCTTCTGGACTGTAAGCTTCTTGAGTGCCTCGAGTGTGATAGTGTTAGTCACTCAGTCATATCCAACTCTTTGAGACCCCATGGACTATAGCCCACCAGCCTTCTCTGTCCATAGGATTCTCTAGGCAAGAATACTGGAGTGGGTTGCCATTTCCTTCTCCAATCGAATGTGATAGGCACCCAATTAATATCTGATGAATGAAACAATTTAATTTCAATTCCAGTAACTGGGACTGATTTTAACTGCATCCTTGATCCTTCCTTTTCCCAAACCACTTTCACTATAAATAGTGCTATGGACCAAGTTGTGTTCCTCCCAACTTCATATATGGATGTGAGAGTTGGACCATAAGGAAGACTGATGCTTTCAAACTGTGGTCTTGGAGAAGACTCTTGAGAGTCCCTTGGACAGAAAGGAGATCAAACCAGTCACTCCTAAAGGAAATCAGCACTGAATATTCATTGGAAGGACTGATGTTGAAGCTGAAACTCCAATACTTTGGCTACATGATGGGACGAGCTGACATTAGAAAAGACTCTGATGCTGGGAAAGATTGAGGGCAGGAGGAGAAGGGGGAGACAGAGGATAAGATGGCTGGATGGCCAAAAGACATGAGTTTGATCAAACTCTAGGATTTAGTGAAAGGCAGGGAAGCCTGGTGTGCTGCAGCCCACCAGGTAGCAAAAAGTCAGACCCGAATTAATGACTGAACAGCAACAAAGGAGACCGAGGAATCAGAGTGGGGATAGAGAAGTCCAGGGACCTGTGACAGCACAGAAGAGGTGCCTCTGTGCCTGAGCTTTGGGAAAACTGAGGGCAAGAGAAGCGGGTGACAGAGGATGAGATGGTTGGATGGCATCACTGACTCAATGGACATGAGTCTGAGCAAGCCTCAGGAGGTAGTGAAGGACAGGGACGGCTAGAGCGCTGTAGTCCATGGGGTAGCAAAGAGTCAGACATGACTTAGTGATTGAACAATGACAACAAAATTCATAGGTTGAAGCTCCAATCCCCTTACTCAAAATGTGACTATATTTGGTGATTAAATTAAAATGAGGCTGTTAGGATGGGCCCTAATCCAATCTGACTGGTGTTTTTATTTAAAAAAAAAGAAAGAAAGAAAGAAATTTGGACACAAAAAGAGACACAGTGGCTGTGCACACACAGAGGAAAAAGCATGTGAGGACAAGCCAAGAAGAAAGGCCTCAGGGGAAACCAACCCTGAAAACACCTTGATCTTAGACTCCCAGGCTTCGGAACTATGATAAATAAATGTCTGTCGTGTTCTATTATGGCCACCACAGCAAACAAGGTGGAATGCTACCTCTTCAAACGAAGAATCCAAATTGCCATGTCCAAGCCCCCTCCTATATTGTCTCCATTAAACTCAGAAACCCAAATTTCTAGCTTAGCAGTCTTTCCTGAGAGTCCCTTGGACAGTAAGATCAAACCAGTCAGTCTGAAGGGAAATGAACCCTGAATATCCATTGGAAGGACTGATGCTGAAGCTGAAGCTCCAATATTTTGGTCACCTGATGCAAGAAGCCAACTCCCTGGAAAAGTCCCGACGCTGGGAAAGATTGAGGGCAGAAGGAGAAGAGGCTGTCAGAGGATGAGATGGCTGGATGGCATCACTGATGCAATGGACAGGAACTTGGGTAAACTTCAGGAGATGGTGAGGAACAGGGAGGCCCGGTGTGCTGCAATCCATGGGGTCACAAAGAGTAGGACACAACTGGGCAACTGAAAAACAACAGTCTTTCCATTACACCACTGAGTTTGAAGCTATTCCATGGTATTTCAAGTTACACACAGTGGAGACACACCCTAAGTAAAATGTTGGTAAGCTGCAGATTTTTAGGCTCCCTTACCATGGACATCTGAAAAATAGCTCAGAGGGCAAAGTGTCTGCCTGCAAGGTGGAAGACCTGGGTTCGGTGGTCCCTGAGACCTGGGTTTGACCCCTGGGTCAGGAAGATCCCCTGAAGAAGGAAATGGCAACCCACTCCAGTACTCTTGCCTGGAAAACCCCACTGACGGAGAAGACTGCAGGCTATCATCCATGGAGTCGCAAAGAGTTGGACACAACTGAGTGACTTCACTTTCACTTTCACCATGGACATCAGAACAGTTTCATAAAATTGGACTTCCTCCCTAAATTGTCCAAATCAAGAACTTGAAGGGTTTAAAAAATAAATCAGGAAGAGGGCTAAAGTTGCCATAAAAGTGATTTTTTTCAAAAATTTTCCAAGGAAAAGATTCAAGATCAGAGGTAGGTAATGAAAATGCTTAACAAGACAGTTTTATTCATAATAAGTAGAAAACTTGTAAACAATGCAAATGTTCATCAAAACAGGAGTGAATAACAAAGTGTGGTTTAGCATTATGATTAAATACTACTCAGCAATAAAAATGAACACTCTACGGAACCACACCAAAACCTGGACACATCTTATAAACAGTACACTGAGAGCAAAAAGCCAAATATAAGACAGAGCACATTCTGTCTGATTTCCTCGTGAGAAGGTCTAAAAAAGCCAAGATGAATCCATTGTGACCAAAAGCAGAACAGAGGTGTCTAGGGGCAGGGGAGGGAGGGGAACAACTTGAAATGGGGCACTGGGTAATTTGAAAGTGATAAAAACATTCTCCATCTTTCTGTAGCAACGGTTATACAGGTGTATGTAGTTGTCAAAATTCATCAAATGTTAGACTTCCAATGGGGTCTTGTATAAATAAACCTCAAATTTTGATTTCATAAAAAGACAAAAATGGTCAAAAGCTAGTACATCATTTGATCCTGGTTATTCCACCACTCTGCTACTCTTAAAAACATGTGCATTTTTAATGTGACTTTGCCTGCCTCAGCAACTGCAGAAGCATAAACTACTCATTCTGTGAACGAGCATACTTTTTCTGTCTTGCTGCCCAAACAGATCTTTTCTTTCCATGCCCTGCTGATATCTCAGTCCAGCTCCTTTTTTCACCACTTTCCAGAGTTACTCCTTTCACTTCTGCTTCAACCTTCCTTTTTGTTGTCTGTTGTTTTGCTTTGTAGTCCCAAGAAGCACTTGTTTAGTTGCTAAGTCATTTCCAACTCTTTTGCAACCCCACGGACTGTAGCCCACCAGCTTCCTCTGTCCATGGGATCTTCCATTCATGAATACTAGAGTGGGCTGCCATTTCCTGATCCAGGGGATCCTCCCAACCCAGAGATCAACTGAGCCCATGTCTCCCACAGTGGCAGGTAGATTCTTTACCACTGAGCCACCAGGAAAGTCCTTAAGCACACACAGAATTATGCTCATTGTAACCCTTGCTTTAATGCACACTATCGTCATTGGTTCCTGTACAATTCTCTTTCATTCTATTTTATTTTGAACAATATTATGAATGCCCCCACTGCCCAGTCTAAGAACCAGAGCATTAATTAACTATAACTTACATCTTCCCATGGGTTTTCCTTATACCCTTTCATTTGCTTCCTCCTAAAGTTGTATTTATAGCACTTATAGTTCTTCTGCTTTCCTTTTTTTTTCTTTTAGTTTTTCACAAGCAAATTGTCTCATTTTACTTAAGTTGGACATTTCTAAAACAGGTATCATACTGTACTCTATTCCTTAGGATAAAATGTTAGTGTAACATAGAGTTAATCCACTCTCACAGACACATGATAATCTGTTGTATACACATCTACAATATTTGGACTATTTTTGTCTTGGACATTTAGGATGTGTCCAGGACTTTGTTATTATAAATAGTTCAGCTATGAACACTCTTGTATGTGACCTCTTTTGCACACGTACATGGACTTCTCTTGGGCATATGTACCCAGTAACAAGATATTAGGTCATAGGGCATCAAAATGCCCAGCTTTACAAGTTCATGGCAAACTGCTCCTCAAAATTCTAAGGCTATTGGATGAGAACAAATCATTAAACGAAGAGGGAATGATACTTTTTCTGAAACATTGACTATTATCTTTACTTTCTTTAATATACACAGATATATATGGGGCTTCCCAGGTGGCACTAGTGGTAAAGAACCTGCCTGCCAATGTCAATGCAGGAGATAGAAGAGACCTGGGTTCAATCCCTGGGTCAGGAAGATCCCCTGGAGGAGGGCATGGCCAACCACTCCAGTATTCTTGCCTGGAGAATCCCATGGACGAAGGAGCCTGGCAGGCTACAGTCCACAGGGTCGCAAAAGAGTCAGACACAAATGAAGCGACTTAGCAGACATGCACACACACACATATACATATATAGTCTTTTATTAAAATCAGAAAATAAATCATATGCCATGTCCTACTTGGCTTCTTCATAAAATCACAGTTGGAATATTTATGAACAATAAGAAAAATATTTCCCCCTATTTTTCCAGAAAATTGGAAGCTATTATCATTAGCCTCTTTTAACAAGCTTTATTTTTTGCTAGTTAATTTATTTATTTTGCTTTTGGCTGTTCTGGGTCTTCACTGCTGCGCGTGGGCTTTTTCTAGCTGCGGTGAGAGGAGGCTACTCCTCGTTGCACTCCACTGGCTTCTCATTGCTTTGATTTCTTGCTGTGGAAAACAGGCTCTAGGCATGCAGGCTTCAGTAGCTGTGATACACGGGCTTTTGTTGCCCTGGGCATGTGGAATCTTCCCCGACCAGGAATCAAACCCGTGCCCCCAGCCTTGGCAGGTGGATTCTTATCCACTGTACCACCAGGGAAGTTCCAACAAATTTTAGAAATAAGAATAGTAATGACAAGTTGAGCACTGTTTATGACCTATGCATGTATTTATGGTTCATAGTTTAGTTCTCATAACAATCTTATTAAGAAGTTCCTGTTACTATTTCCATTTTACAGAAATGTAGATTGGGATTTAGACAGAGGAATCCCAGTGAGTAGTTAACCTAGCATTCAAATCCACCATCTTAGTGCACCAGGGGGATGGTACGGGGAGGGAGGAGGGAGGGGGCTTCAGGATGGAGAACACGTGTATACCTGTGGCGGATTCATGTTGATGTATGGCAAAACCAATATAATATTGTAAAGTAATTAACCTCCAATTAAAATAAATAAATTTATATATTTTTTTAAAATCCACCATCTTTTTTTCCCATTGTACACCTGGTCATCTCAAGACTTACCTACATTGTTTGTGACACTGACTTCCCCACATAACGTTTCCGTTTTCTCTCTCAAGGTTTCCTCTGGGTGTGTGAGGCTGTCGTGGTGAGAGCCTGCTGTTTCTTCACTCTCAGTCATGCTGCGCTTTGTCTACACCTTGCTCTTCAACATAACTGCCACCATCAGCCCCAGGACGCCCCGTGGATCCATGTCTCCCCCTTTTGTGGCAATTCCTTTCAGATTTGACTCACACACACACTCACTCACATACTCCCATTCACACACACATACTCCACCCACCTTGCCTCCTTCCCACTGATGACACTGCAGATCTTTACAGTCTTTTCTTGGCTGGATGTTGTGAAAGGGATGCTGAACTGATTGGAAGCAGGAGAAATGTGTCCTTCATCAGCAATGAACTGCACATTTTGGACAAATCATGTAACCTCTTTGAGGCTAAATTCTTGTTGTCGTGAAGATCAAATGAGATGACTCATGTGACAGCCCGTCAGGAAATATAAACTGCTGAATAAAGCCAAGTTACTGCTATTGCTATCAGCCCCCTTTCTTCTAACAATGCTATTTAAACCCTGAATTAAATGGGTATCACATTGACATCCACAAAACTTGAGACAGTGAAGTATAATAAAGTGAGGGTGAGCCTGAAATAAAATGTATTGAGTTTTCAGCTGGCTCTTCAGCTTATAAAATATGTGTCCTTAAGCCTTAACAACCTTACCTGAAAAATGACAACGATACTATCTACCACAAAGAGTGTGAGGATTAAACTGTGTCTTACATAAAGCATCTTTGGCAGGGAGAATTCTAAAGTGGTCCCCAAGATTCTTGCCCTCTGAGACATGCCATGTACAGTCCTCTATATTGAGTATGGGTAGGGTGTATAGGGCTTACCTTGTGGTTCAGCTGGTAAAGAATCCACCTGCAATGCAGGAGACCTGGGTTTGATCCCTGGCTTGGGAAGATGCCCTGGAGAAGGGAAAGGCTACCCACTCCAGTATTCTGGCCTGGAGAATTCCATGGACTACAGTCCATGGGGTCACAAAGAGTTGGACATGACTGAGCGACTTTCACATGCCAAGGTGTGTAAATATGATATGACTTTTACTCCCATGATTAGATTACTAATAAACTGACTTTGAGTTAGTCAAAATGATTATCCTGGGTGACCCTGCCCTAATCAGATGAGTCATTACATGAGGTATTGGACCCTTCCTGAAAGAAGAGATTCCAACTGAGAGAGAAACAGTGAAACCCTCCTGTTGACCCTGAAGAAGCAAATTATGTGTGGGGGGAACAGCCCACATTGCTAGGACCCGAGGGTGACCTCTAGGAGCTGAGGGAATCTCCAGACAACAGCCGGCAAGACAAAAAGGACCTCGGTCCCACAGCTGAGGAGGGGGACATTGCAACCCACTCCAGTGTTCTTGTCTGCAAAATCCCACGGACAGAGAAGCCTGGTGGGCTACAGTCCACAGGGTTGCAAAGAGTCAGACACGACTGAAGGGACTTAGCACGCACGCACACACACTCAAAGCTGGAAAGAATTGAATTCTGCCACCAACACGATGAACTTGATAACAGAACTTGATAAAAGATAACAACATCTTCCCTAATCAAGCCTCTGGATAAGAGTGCAGCCCAGCCAACACCTTGGATCCAGACTTATGAGAACCCAACTGAGCTGATTCATTTGGTCTGACACACTCGAACCCTGACCTACAGAACTGTGAGATATTAAGTGGGTGTTGATTAAAGCCACTAAGTTTGTGATCATTTGTTATGCTGCCCTAGAAAATCAATACAGTATCTAACACACTGCCAAGCACACAGTATGAGGTCAGTAAAAATAACAAATCTTAGTGCTGTCAGAAATATATTTAATGTATCCTAAAATAAGTACACTCTTTCCTGCCTCCTGATCTTCTGCTCTTTTCTATACCTGGTATAGAAATTTCATTTATTATAAATTATTGCTTCAATTACTTTCTTCTCTCCATTTGCCCATTTTTCACTCAGTCAATTCCTACTTATCCATGAGATCATACACTTGAAAGGAAGGTGAAGAAACTAAACCAGAAATTTTTAATGACTACTCTGGGATGACCTAGTCAGTTAACAGTAGAAGTGAGACCATAACTCCAGCTTCCTAATAGCACCTAATTGCCCCTCATTTGTCCATGAGGATGCCTGGTTTCTTTTATCCACCACCTTGAGTTTCCTCCCCAATCCACTTTTCTCAATAATGCCCTAAAAATGGGCATCCCTCCACCAACTGAGAGAAATTAAAGTCCAAAGGAAGGTCCTCCCTCTATATAGTATGAGCATCTACCAGTGAATCAAAGTTTCTCCCTTCAAAGCTGGTTGGCTTGGTATGGAGGTTATGAACAAGTATCATTTATTCTGTGCTCTAAGGCATGCACCCATAAGAGTTGCTGCCTTTGTTGTTCAGTCTGTCATGTCCAATTCTTTGTGACCCCATGGACGGCAGCACACCAGGCTTTCCTGTGCTTCACCATCTCCCAGAGCTTACTCAACTCATGTCCACTGAATCGGTGATGCCATCCAACCATCTCATCGTCTATCATCCCCTTATCCTCCTGACTTCAATCTTTCCCAGCATCAGGGTCTCTTCCAATGAGTCAGTTCTTCGTATCAGGTGGCCAGAGTACTGGAGCTTCAGCTTCAGCATTAGTCCTTCCAATAAATATTCAGGGCTGATTTCTTTTAGGATTAACTGGTTTGAGCTTCTTGCAGTCCAAGGGACTCTCAAGAGTCTTCTCCAGTTCAAAAGCATCAATTCTTCAGTGCTCAGCTTTCTTTATGGTCCAACTCTCACATCCACACATGACTACTGGAAAAGGTATAGCTTTGACTATATGGACCTTTGTCAACAAAGTGATATCTCTGCTTTTTAACAAGCTGTGTAGGTTTTTTCATAGCTTTTCTTCCAAGGAGCAAGCATCTTTTATTCTCATGGCTGCAGTCATCATCTGCAGTGACTTTGTAGCCCAAGGAAATAAAGTCTGTCACTGTTTCCATTTTTTCCCCATCTATTTGCCATGAAGTTATGGGATCAGATGCCATGATCTTAGTTTTTTTATGTTGAGTTTTAAAGACTTACTGAGCATGGCCCTGCCCACCAGAGCAAGATTTTGGGCCACCAAAACTGGTGGGCCCTGCCCACCCAGTTTTCCCCACAGCCATTCCCTCCCATCAGGAAGCTTGCACAAGCCTCTTATCTTCATCCATCAGAGGGCAGACAGAAGAAGCAAGAATTGCAATTCCATGGCCTCCAGAATGAAAACCGCAATCACAGAAAACTATTCACAGGAGTTATTTATCAGCAAAACAACTCTTTGTTAAAGAAAGTGAAAGTGAAGGTCACTCAGCTCTGTCCAACTCTTTGCGACCCCATACAGTCCATGGTATTCTCCAGGCCAGAATACTGGAGTGGGTAGCCTTTGCCTTCTCCAGGGATCAAACCCAGGTCTCCCACATTGCAGGTGGATTCTTTATCAGCTGAGCCACAAGGGAAGCCCAAGAATACTGGAGTGGGTAGCCTATCCCTTCTCCAGCAGATTTTCCTGACCCAGGAATTGAACCGGGGTCTCCTGCATTGAAGGCAGGTTTTTTGCCAACTGATAAGGAAGCTGACTCTAATTTTAATAGCTATGTGAATAAAAACTAAGCAGCATAATCGGTTGCCCCATTAGAAATTCACTCCTAGTTCTCCTTATCACAAACAGAAATAATTTTGAGAGTGTTTGGTCTAGACAGGTGGTACTCAAATATGGTTTACCCTAACCGGGTAAGCCAAGTCACTATATATTGTACTACAGCAAACTGGTGATGGGGAAATGTTTTGGGAGGAAATGCAGGGCTCTTGACCAGGTACTCAAGACTCTCTAGACATTCCCTCCCAACTAGATGAAGAATATGTTCAGGAAAGAGCAACCAGAAAGTAGTGCAACAGAATGATGGTTGAGGGAAAGAGGAATGCTTACCCCGTAAGAGGGCCACTCAAGACTGCCATGGTTTTATTTCTCAGCATATTTCTCAAACAATTTATTTGTGCTATGTTCCAAAGACTAAACTAAACCCTGGGGCTGGAGTTGTGTATTTGATATTTCCCAAGCCCTGAAGAATTTAAGTTCTGGTAGAAAGCAGAGAAGTAAATAATCATTGCAACACTGATGCATGAAGCAAGATAATTCTTCAAAGTGACCCTCCTCCCTCTGTGTCACTTTGCTGTTGTTGTTTAGTTGCTCAGTTGTGTCTGACTCTTTGCGACCCCATGGGCTGTAACCCATCAGGCTCCTCTGTCCATGGAATTTCCCAGACAAGAATACTGGAGTGGTTTGCCATTTCCTACTCCAGGGGATCTTCCTGACCCAGGGATCAAACTGGAGGCTCCTGTGCCTCCTGCATTGGCAGCAAATTCTTTACCACAGAGCCAAAAGCTGTTTCCAAACTATATTGAGTGGATTTTTGGTAAAGAATCCACTTGCCAGTGCAGGAAGCTGGGTTCGATCCCAGGCTTGAGGGATCTCAGACACTGAGTGTCTGAGAATGAGAAGCAAAACTATCTCCGGACATTGAAAAATGTCCCCTGGAGAAGAGAGGAATGCTTCTCCTAATGTAGAATTCCCATGATAGAGAAAATCAGAATTGAATTTGAACCCTGGCTCTGACATCGTCAAGGGCAAGCTATTAAGTTCAGTAAGCCTCAGTGTTCTCTTCAATAAAATGGAAATACTGTGAGCATCATCTCATAGCTTCAAGAGAGGATTTAGGAGATGGTGCAGTTAAACGCTCAGTAAAGTGTAGCTACAGTAATGGTTGACATTGTCAACTGGACAGAAGCTGAAGGCAAAGGAGTAGACAGGCAACTTTAAAGTTTCTTTCAACCTGAAATGCCCTAATACTAAGTGAAAATCATTGCCTAATTTTTATATAGATTAATATTATTCTTAAATAAGACTTGCTTGGAGAGTAAGTAGAATATCTCATCACAAGCAGACATAAGAAGAATCTCTTTTTCATTAATATTTGAGTAATGAATGGACATCTGCTAAACTTAACTTGAAAACCCAAGTGCATCGCATCACAGAACAGTTTCTCAACTCCCATTCATTCTTCCCAACCTCATCACTGTTGACGAAAACAACAGTGGAAACTGCTTTAATTTCTGCCTTGTATAATCGGGTTCTTGTGAGGATTACAAAAATGCTCTGATATTATTATAGAATATAATGTGCTTTAGGAACACAAGTCACAATTAACTCTGCCAGAGAAAATCACTAACTGAGCTCATGAGTATATCTAGGAATTCAACAAGAAAACAAGAGAGAAAGTACATGTTTAACACAGGTGTCTGGTGAAACATGGAGGTATATAAACTTTGGCAGGGGTAATATTCTGAACTTCCTAATATTGTTTGCTAATGAGTTTAATTTAACTAAGGGTTTAAAAGAGTGTGTCTGCACTGCTGTATTTAAAATGGATATCCAGCAATGTCTTACTGGATAGCTCATGGAACTCAGCTCAAAGTTATAAGGCAGCCTGGGTAGGAAGGAAGTTTGGGGAAGAATGGGTACATGTATATATATGCCTGAGACCCTTTGCTGTCCACCTTTAACTATCACTTCCCTGGTGGTTTAGCTGGTAACGAATCTGCCTGCAATGTGGGAGACCTGGGCTCAATCCCTGGGTTGGAAAGATCCTCTGGAGAAGGGAACAGCTACCCACTCCAGTATTCTGGCCTGGAGAATTCCATGGACTATATAGTCCATGGACTCTCAAAGAGTCGGACACAACTAAAACTCACTTTCACTTTAACTATCACAACATTGTTAATAGGCTATACTCAATTATAAAATAAAAATAAAAGAGTGTGGCTGAGTATGTGTGTATAGGAGAAGGTGAGGGAATGAATGGATTGGGGTCAAGAGCTGCATGAGATTATAGATCTGGAGGATGGACTGTAGGTGGGGTACATTTGCTCACTGCTCCCAATCCTTATTCCCTCATGTATGAGAGTCAAACATGAATGAACTTGCCTCAAGACTTCCCAATAGAGAGGGGAGATAGTTTTCCATCTGGTTAATGTTGGGTTTGGCCATATAACTTGTTCAGTCAATGAAATGTGGACAGAAGTGACAGTATATGCCAGTTCCAAGCCATGGCCTTCAGAGGAATCACACACCCTTTTGGTTTCTTGTGATCCACCATGAGAAGAGTCAGAATGAAAAGGCATGAAGCAGACCTGGACTTGGCAAGAGCCTGAGGTCTAGTCCGACCCACCAAAGATAGTCTAAATCTGCTGACCCACAGTCACCCTGAAGATCTGTGAGCGTGAAAATAAAGGACTGACATTTAGATCACTGAGATTTTGAGACTGTTTGCAGCAAAGCTTGACTAATACATCAGAGACCTTGCAATAACCATTGATTCATTCAATTAATACATATTGAGCTTACACTGTATGTCAGGCACTATTTCTAGAACTGGAGCTCCATCAAAGAATAAAATGGACAAAAATGCATCCTGCATTCAAATGATGGCCATTATTCAGGTGAGAATTCTTAGGACCCATACTGTGGCTATGAATTTGGGAATAAAGAGTGATTATTTTTACTTGACTGTACAAATTACAACACAGTTTTAACCGTCTATGAGAACGTATGTCCAGTAACCACCCCACAAAGTTTCATCCAAGAAAACTGAATTTAGGAGGGTTAAGTGACTAATGAGGGGTCACTTTGCAGACATACTGGGGAGGCCATTATAAACATAAAGCCCTTACTTTGGCTCTGAATTACCTGGGATGTTCTAAATTATGACAGTCCAGGCCATGTCCCATAGATTCAGATTTGAATCATTGAGAATCAAGCATCTATTTTGTTTTCATTTGTTTTAATTTTTCAGGTGATTCTAATAAGCCAGCATATTTGAGAACCACCATATTACAGACAGACTCCCAGTCAAACAGACATCAAATGCAGCAGATATAATAGTGTCTATCAATAATGACTTCACTTCTAAACCATGGAAGGATTGAGTTCAGAGATCTCTGAGTTCCCAGGTCAGAGCATCTACAGTCTATGAACTGTTCCAGCAGCATACACAAAAAGAGTTGACATTAGCTTTTATTATGACTACTTTAAAAACTCCAGCCTAGGATTTCTGTCACTGATCAAGCAGTTAAACTTTCTAACTCAGTAAATTTGAGTTATTCCTGATATGAACTGATATGAATGATATGTTGTCATTTCAGGATAAACATATCTAAAGCTATGTTTTTAAAAGCAAACTGCTTCAACATGAAAGACCCAGAAACCTTTTAGTTAAGTCAAAATTTCATCAAATGTCATTAAATTTTGTTTGCCTTGTTTTCTCCCAAAACAGTTTGGAGGGTAGGCTCCTTGGAAAGCAATCAAGATAGTTTCTGTCTGGGCCAGGAAATGAGCAATCTAATTCCAATTCTCATTGTCAGGAGTAATTTTTTTCTAGTTGTGATTTGTCAGCAGTTCCAGGGATCAATGACTCTCTGGTGAAATGGGACAACTCAGAGGAGTGGGTGGTTTTTACACGTCATTTCTTCCTTTCTGTCAAGTAATTTAGGTAGTGATGGAATAGATCTCATGGGGAAAAGTCTTTTAAATATTATAAAAGAAAAATCCTTTCCTCTGTGTCTTACAAGCATTTGTACTAAGTCGCTAAGTGTGCTTCAGTTCTGTCTGACTCTTTGCAACTTCATGGACTATATATAGCCCAACAGGCTCCTCTGTCCATGGGATTCTTCAGGCAAGAATATTGGAGTGGGTTGCCATTTCCTTCTTCAGGAAGTCTTCTCGACCCGGGAATCAAACCTGTGTCTCCTGCAGCTCCTGCTTTGCAGGTGGATTCTTTACCACTGGGTCATCTGGGAAGCCCTATGTCTTATAACCATAGTTAAATATATGTCAGCCTAGTAAATAACAACTAGCTCATAAACTTGGTAGAGGCACATTAGTAAAAAATGCTTTGCCAAAATGAGTTCATTGGCCGAGACCTGGGAAAAACTTCTTCGTGTTTGAATACTACTTAACTTACATCTGCCTTTTGTCTAGTTCCCAGATTGGATTGGACATAGTCACAAAAATGAAAATGAGCATAATCAACACACATTGTAATTCTCTGCTGTCTTCGTCTACTTTTGATATCTGTGTGTATTCCAGGAGAGCTCTGGTCATTGATCTATAAGAATGACACAACATGGATGGAGAAGGTCCAGAAAAAATTAAATTAATAGTCAAAAGATAAGGCAAGCTGCCATATGAAGCTACAGAGCCAACAAACAAACAAACAAAACCCACAGACTGAAGAGGGATATGGTTGAAATCTATTAAGCCATTACATATGTGGACAAAATAACTGGATTTGGGTCAACAAATTCCAATGACAGTACTAAAGTATGCCCATCTTAAATACTTAAGGAAGAAATTCTAGTAAACTGCATACTGATTTCCGATATGCCAACCAATAACCAGTGGAACTGGGTTTTTATTTTTTCCATTTCACAAATAGTAACCTAAAGCTAAGATTTTAAGTGACTCACAGAAGGTTGTACAACTAGTATATATGAATATAACAGTAATAATAAAGACTTCTCTGGTGGTTCAGTGGTTAAGACACTGTGCTTCCATTGCAAAAGGCAGGGGTTTGATCCCTGATCAGGGAACTAAGACCCCACATGATGCAAATCCAAAATAAACAGATAAATAAATTAATTAAATAATTGCTGGATACTAACAAAAAAGGAATATTAAAAAATATTTTAATAAAATAATAATAATAACTTTCTTTAGGTTTTTACCATGTGCTGGCTGCTGTGCTAAGCATTTTCATGAATTGTCTTGTCCTTTTAAACCTTGCAACAACGCTTTAAATTAGGTATTGCTATTATCTGCTTTACATAGTCAGGAAGCTGACTTTTAAGTAGCCATGTAAAAATACTGTTACTTCTTATCTCAAAATTACACGGTCAGTATATAATGGAAGGAATTTTGTAAACAAGGCCATCTGATCCCAATATTTACACTGATCAGACCAAGTAACTGCAAAATCCCTAAGGCATTCTACTTCAGGATATAAATATGAGTGTATGAATCCTCAAAAAGAATGATGAAAGAAACACGTGCTTATAAGTGGCAACCCTGAGATTAAAATTTAAGCCTTCTGAATGCAAGTCTGGTCAGAGGAGGCACCTGGCAGAAAAGCACCTGGCAGAAAAGCCTTCCAGGCAGAAGTTAGACCCAATGCAGAGGCTGAGACAGGCATCTCAGGAAACAGCCAGGAGGCCAGTGTGTCTGCAGCTCACTGGGCAAAGCGAAGAAAGGGAGAAAGAAGTGAGAGAGGTGCCAATAGACAAGATCAAGTACAGCAGACAAGGTGAGTCTTTCTGAACTTCCCAGAGCTCATGACTTCCCCCTCTGCTCTCTGCACCCTGCACCCAGAGAGAGGAGACAACTGGACACACGCGCATCGATAATCAAAATATAGACCACCTGGATATTCAGCCGTGTGTGTGTGTTAGCCTCAGTCCTGTCCAACTCTTGGCAGTCTCATGGACTGTAGCCAGTCTCCTTTGTCCATGGACTCCTGCAGGCAAGGATACTGGAGTGGGTAGTCATTCCCTTCTCCAGGGGATCTTCCCAACCCAGGAACTGAACCTGGGTCTCCTGCATTGCAGGCAGATTCTTTACCACCAGAGCCATCAGGGAAGCCCCCATATTCAGTTATATCAGTCACAATTTTTTTTTTTACAATATTGTATTGGTTTTCCCATACATCAACATGAATCTGCCACAGGTGTACATGTGTTCCAATCCTGAACCCCCCTCCCACCTCCCTCCCCATACCATCCCTCTGGGTCATCCCAGTGCACCAGCCCCAAGCATCCTGTATCCTGCATCAAACCTACACTGGTGATTCATTTCTTATATGATATTATACATGTTTCAATGCCATTCTCCCAAATCACCCCACCCTCTCCCTCTCCCACAGAGTCCAAAAGACTGTTCTATATATCTATATCTCTTTTGCTGTCTTGCATACAGGGTTATCATTACCATCTTTCTAAATTCCAAATATATGCGTTAGTATACTGTATTGGTGTTTTTCTTTCTGGCTTACTTCACTCTGTATAATAGGCTCCAGTTTCATCCACCTCATCAGAACTGGTTCAAATGTATTCTTTTTAATGGCTGCGTAATACTCCGTTGTGTATATGTACCACAACTTTCTTATCCATTCATCTGCTGATGGACATCTAGGTTGCTTCCATGTCCTGGCTATTATAAACAGTGCTGCTAAAAGCTTCTGCACAACAAAAGAAACTATAAGCAAGGTGAAAGGACGGCCTTTGGAATGGGAGAAAATAATAGCAAATGAAGCAACTGACAAACAACTAATCTCAAAAATATACAAGCAACTCCTGCAGCTCAATTCCAGAAATAACAGTCATAATTTTGAAGAAAATTGGTACATATTTTTAAAATATCATTCCAGTGGAACCTAAAATGTGGAATTCTTGCTGTTTGGATATGGGATATAATTCAGAATTGAAGAGAAAAATTATTTCTCCCTGTGGCCAGGAAGGAATTTAATACTACATGTTATGAAAAGCCATCCCTTAAGTTTATACTAAATTTTTCCTGCTGTCATTTCGGAGCATTTCTTCTTATTAAGTCCTAAGAGTGATAATAAACCAGGGGATATTTTTGCAAAATACTATCTGCTCTCTGAAGAACTGTTGCCAATAGAAATTTTGCCAGGTCCCATGTGACAAAAGAACAGAGCAATCCATTTCAAATATACACCCCCAGATGATCCCCAAGACACACACGTGTACACATGCATAGACACATGCATGACTATACAAATAACAACAAGGACGAATGCCAGACTGTCAGGCTGGGTGCTCAGTGCCTCCCATACAACTTGCTTCTGGTGCCCCACACAGCAGTCTGCAAAGTGGAGGCTCTCTGGTCCTAGCCGCTGAACCCCCAGCTCCTCCCACAACCTGACATCCACATGTTTCCTTGGGAGCCTCACCTCTGCTCCAGATCAATAACCCAGTTGCTCAAGGGTATCTGATCTTCACAAACATAATGACAGAATGACTCTCCAGATATACACTCTACTCAAGAGCTAGCTCATAGGTGTCCTATTGGATGTTATCCTGGTTATAGGTTTAAAACATTCCAGAGTCTTTCCCAAGTCACCACCAATTTTCACTGGTTCTCCAATAATTAAAAATTCTCCTCTAAATTCAACAGTTAGGGGTATTATCTGTTCTTATTAGTTTTCTCCCTTTTCACAACCCCCGTTCTGGTTAAACTTCACTTGTGACTCCAGATCCACCCTCCACCCTTTTCTGCCCTGCTTAGCCCTAAGAGACCAGCAGCCTCCGGAAAGCTGCATCACGCCGGCCCTCACCCTCTGGCTCTCCCCTGGGTTTGGCTAAACCAGCAGAAGAGAGAGGTCGATGTTTCTTCCCTCTTCTCATCTTGCTCAGCACTGCAACGCGATGCACTGTCCCCTCCTTCATCTTCTCCTTAGCTTTGTTAACACTATGTCCCTGTTGGTTTGTAACCTTAGGAGCTTCCAGGTGAAATGTGAAATCAGCTCCCAAATACAGAGGGAAGGTAACTTTAAAAGAACGAGGCAGACCACCCAGATTGGTAGGCGACAGGTTTAACAAGCAAGGGAACTTACATATGAGGCTTGTCTTATATAAGATGAATACAACTGAGCACCCACCTGCAGAATCATTTTTTATATACCTGCTTAGCCCTAAGAGACCAGCAGCCTCCGGAAAGCTGCATCACGCCGGCCCTCACCCTCTGGCTCTCCCCTGGGTTTGGCTCAACCAGCAGAAGAGAGAGGTCGATGTTTCTTCCCTCTTCTCATCTTGCTCAGCACTGCAACGCGATGCACTGTCCCCTCCTTCATCTTCTCCTTAGCTTTGTTAACACTATGTCCCTGTTGGTTTGTAACCTTAGGAGCTTCCAGGTGAAATGTGAAATCAGCTCCCAAATACAGAGGGAAGGTAACTTTAAAAGAACGAGGCAGACCACCCAGATTGGTAGGCGACAGGTTTAACAAGCAAGGGAACTTACATATGAGGCTTGTCTTATATAAGATGAATACAACTGAGCACCCACCTGCAGAATCATTTTTTATATGATTTATTTATTTTTAACTGGAGTATAATTGCTTTACAATGTTGTATCGGTTTCTGCCATACATCAACATAAATCAGCCATATATATACACATGTCCCCTCCCTTGTGAACCCCCCTCTCACCTCCCTCGCCATCCCACCCCTCCAGGTTGTCACAGAACTCCAAGCTGAGCTCCCTGCACTTCCCATTAGCTATCTATTCTACATATGGCAAAGTATGTATTAGGGCTTGGTGGCTCAGATGGTAAAGAATCTGCCTGCAATACAGGTTCAATCCCTGAGTTGGGGAGATCCCCCGGAGAAGGGAACGGCTACCCACTCCAGTATTCTTGCCTGGAGAACCCCATGGACAGAGAAGCCTGGTGGGCTGCAGTCCATGGGGTCACAAAGAGTCAGGCATGACAAAGCAACTAACATTTCACTTTTCACTTTCATGTATATATTTCAGTGCTGCACTCTCAATTCGTCCCACCTTCTCCTTCCTCCTCTGTGTCTATAAGTCTGTTCTCTATGTCTGAGTCTCTATTCCTGCCCTCACCTGTAGAATCTTAAAAGTTTACCTAGAGGCCTGAACAGGGTTGAGTCATGGATACAATCCAGATGGCCTGAACACATTGCGCTCTCAAGGCTGTGTACTTGGGGCAACTCCTAGCCTGGGGAAGCCAGAGGACTATTCATTTCCCAGGTCCAGCTCACAGGCCAAGCAGGGGTCATGGCCTCTCAACGACCTTCCCCAACAGTCCTGCCTTTGTCCTTTGCACCACAGTGGTGGTAACAGCTTCCTCTTGTTGTCAGTCTCCGGATGCAGGAACATCCTTTGTTGATTTTCTTAACTCTGACCACACTGCTGTAGGTAGTTTCTTTATTAGACTCTCTTTAGGTAAGCTATCTCAATAGACTCCTGTTTTTCTCCAGAATCCTACAAATACACCAGACTTAGTCTACTTTCAGTTCCTTCAGTCACTGGATAAATGTTTACTTCTCCCTTTGGATGAAAGTCTAATTCCATTTGCCTCACTTCTAAACAGTTCCCACCGAATATGCAAACACTAAGTCCAATGTTTTTGAGGTTCTACCCACATTCTTTATTCCCCTTGGTTTGACACTCAGCTTCATTCCAAATTTCCCTGAAAGTATTCATATGTTTAATCAAGCAATATTCATTGAGGACTCAAGGATATCAAACATCATGAATAAGACACAGTCCCTACTTTCAAGTAGCTTGCTATCCCGTGAAGAAAAAAAAATAAACCAGAAAAATATTAATAATAATGAAAAAGGGAAGGAAGAACAGTATGACTCAGTATGAGAAACAATTAATTTAATCTCGGGGAGCCTAGAGAAGTGATGTCCAATCTGAGACGTGAAGGATAAGAAAGTGAGCACTATATTTAAAAGGATAACCAAGATCTGCTGTATAGCACATGGAACTCTGCTCAACGTTATGTGGCAGCCTGAACGCGAGGGGAGTTTGGAGCAGAATGGATGCACATATATATAGAGCTGAGTCCCTTTGCTGTCCATCTGAAATTGTCACAACATTGTTAATTGGCCATCAGTTCAGTTCAGTGCAGTCACTCAGTCGTGTCCGACTCTTTGCGACCCCATGAATCGCAGCATGCCAGGCCTCCCTGTTCATCACCATCTCTAGGAGTTCACTCAGACTCGCGTCCATCGAGTCCATGATGCCATCCAGCCATCTCATCCTCGGTCGTCCCCTTCTCCTCCTGCCTCCAATCCCTCCCAGCATCACAGTCTTTTCCAATGAGTCAACTCTTCGCATGAGGTGGCCAAAGTACTGGAGTTTCAGCTTTAGCATCATTCCTTCAAATGAACACCCAGGGTTGATCTCCTTCAGAATGGACTGGTTGGATCTCTTTGCACTCCAAGGGACTCTCAAGAGTCTTCTTCAACACCACAGTTCAAAAGCATCAATTCTTTGGCACTCAGCCTTCTTCACAGTCCAACTCTCGCATCCATACATGACCATAGGAAAAATCATAGCCTTGACTAGATGGACCTTAGTCGGCAAGGTAATGTCTCTGCTTTTGAATATGCTATCCAGGTTGGTCATAACTTTTCTTCCAAGGAGTAAGCATCTTTTAATTTCATGGCTACAGTCACCATCTGCAGTGATTTTGGAGCCCAAAACAATAAAGTCTGACACTGTTTCCACTGTTTCTCCATCTATTTCCCATGGAGGGATGGGCCCAGATGCCATGATCTTCGTTTTCTGAATATTGACCTTTAAGCCAACTTTTTCACTCTCCTCTTTCACTTTCATCAAGAGGCTCTTTAGTTTCTCTTTGCTTTCTGCCATAAGGGTGGTATCATCTGCATATCTGAGGTTATTGGTATTTCTCCTGGCAATCTTGATTCCAGCTTGTGTTTCTTCCAGTCCAGCGTTTCTCATGATGTACTCTGCATATAAGTTAAATAAGCAGGGTGGCAATATACAGCCTTGACGTACTCCTTTTCCTATTTGGAACCAGTCTGTTGTTCCATGTCCAGTTCTAACTGTTGCTTCCTGGCCTGCATACAGATTTCTCAAGAGGCAGGTTAGGTGGTCTGATATTCTCATCTCTTTCAGAATTTTCCACAGTTTATTGTGATCCACACAGTCAAAGGCTTTGGCATAGTCAATAAAGCAGAAATAGATGTTTTTTCTGGAACTCTCTTGCTTTTTCCATGATCCAGCGGATGTTGGCAATTTGATCTCTGGTTCCTCTACCCCAGTCCAAAATTTAATAATGAAATTAGATTAAAAAGAAAAAGCAAGTGAGAAGTAGGAGAAAGGTAGAGGGAGGTGGAAGAGAGCATGGACAGACACTTAGAATGTGGCCCAGGAAACAGTGTTCATCAGAGCTGGAGCAAAGATTGTATAAGAGAAAACAGGAAAAGATGAAGCTGGGAAGAGAAGAGGAGGCAGATTACCCAGGTCGTATGAGCCTCTTTAAGGAGTTTGAACGTAAACAAAAAATCAGTATGGAATCATTGAAGGGTGTTAAGCTGAGAAATACCAAAACCAGATACGTGTTCCAGAAATTCCAAGACAGCTATCAAGTTGAGAATGAATGACAGGGAGCAAGACTACTCAAGGCAATAGTGGCAACCTGACCTAGACAGGGCTGGTGAAGACTATAAGAGCTGGTAGAATTATTAAAATGTTTAGATATTAGGGTCAGTAAGACTTGGTGGTTGTTGGGATGTAGAAAATGAGGGAGATGGAGAAACAAAAAGGCACACTCAAATCTGTGGTTTAAGCAAGAATATTCTGGCACCATTCACAAAGATAGAAAACACAGCAATACGAGGTCAAAGGAGGTAAAAAGACTCCTTAATGGTGCAACTGAGTTTGAGGTCTGGTTGGATTTCCAGTGGAAAAGTGTCTGTGAGCAGATTAGCATGCAAGACCAGGGCTAAGCAGAGACAACTGGACTGTCGCCGTCATGGTTGGCTGTTATGGGAAACTCCTCACTCTCCTAATGCCTTTCTTTGCTTTAACTGTATTTCCATCGGTTACCCTTAACTTCTTATCTCACATCCACCTAATTTAGTGTCCTCATTCCTTTCTCATGGGGTGTCAAAGAGCAGGACACGACTCAGTGACTGAACACACACAGCACACATTACTTCTCAGAAACGTGTAGTTTTCTTTTAAAAAGTCCACACCTTTTTCCCCAGAATGTCTACAAGCTTAATTTCTTTATAATACCAACGACCAGCATGACCAACTTGCTTAAGGAAGCTAGAAGTCCTTCTCTTCTCACTTACTCCCAACCTCCACCTTCAGACTAGCATTGGGCTCCTACCTTCCAAGTCACAACAAGCAACCATTTCCCTACACACCTGTAATTCAAATTCAGTCCCCAGCTCTAGCCAAGGGGACCCCACGTCCCCTTTAACATTTGAGTAGGGGGTATTTTCAATAAGCTGTGTCCATGTGAGTAAAAGATACACATTCCCACCTGGAGGAGATATCAAGCATTCATTAGGGAAGTCAAGAGTGCCTGCTCTGAGAGCAGAGCACTAAGAAAAGAAGCAGCGTCTTCTGCTAAGAGCAGGTGTATTTCAGCTTCCAATAGCCCCTCTCCGCTTCCCCTCTCGGCCCCCAGAGGCTCAGAATAAATCTAAATCAACCTTCCTTCCTCCAAAGCCAAATCTCTGCCAAGAGTTGACAGGCTTATTCACTGGCTACAGCTAAATCTTCAGCTCTGCTTTTCTCATCAACTTCAACCTGCACCTGTGGGTGAACCCTTGCTCTCTCCCCAGTGAAGGAACCAGCAAAGGAACACACAGGACTCCTTGGGAGTTGAACATTGGTGTTTTCCCACCCTTACTAGCCAATACCTTAAATTCACTTCAATTCCACATACATTAACTGAGCACATCTTATGTTCCAGGGTCTGTGAGCAGCCCTTTACACACAAATTATAAAAATAAATGTGTTAAGTTACCATCTCTGCACTTGAAAAGGTTACTGTTTGGAGGGGGATAAAGATGTGCAATAAATAACCACAGTATATTATGATAAAGAGTATCTTTTAAATGTCAGGGGAATACAGGCAAGGAAGCAATAAATCCCCCCGGGTTGATCAGCAGTGAGGTAGCAACAGTTGGGGAAAAGCAAAGGAAGCAGAAACAGAATGCAATGAAGCTAGAATGATATCTCAAGGATTTCATTTACCATGGGGAGGAATATGAACTTCAGTCTGTAAGCATCAGGAAGCCTTAACACAAGCAGTCTCAGTTTGGAGTCCTAGGACTTACGAAATAGTGCCACTCAAAGTATGGTCTATGGACCACATCCGCAGATGCCAGTCCATCGAGGTGAGCACCAAAATTAGGAATCAGCCCTTACAGGATTTCTCTGGTTGTCCAGTGGCTAATAATCCACCTGCCAATGCAGGGGATACAGGTTTGATCTCTGATCCAGGAAGATTTCACATGCTACAGAGCAACTAAGCCTGTGTGCCAAAACCACTGAGCCCGCGCTCCCTAAAGAAGCCACTGCAATGAGAAGCCCCATGCAAGTAGAGAGTAGTCCTTGCTCACCGCAATTAAAAAATCCAGTGCGCTGCCACAAAGACCCAGCCCAGCCAAAAATAATTAATTTTTAAAAAAGAATGAGCCTTTAGAAACTAGACACCGAGGTGACATCCATGCAAGTGATCAGTGGACTTATATCAAGGTATTGATCAGTTCAGGTGTGGTAACCTTGTTGGGGAAGGGAAGAAGGGTGGGGAACTAGCTAAGAACTAGTATTAATTTGTGACAAATTAAAATTTTGAAAAATAGATAAAATAAAACTTGTCTTTCACCATAGATAATTCAAGAAGCACAGTTCTAGAAGATTCTCTATTGGACTTTAAAGTGTTATTGGCACTGGATGTAAAATTGTGTGAGGTTTTTGGGTTTGTGTGCATCTGTTTTGCCTTGTCTTTAAGAAGCAAGCCCATAGCTTTTTTCAGATTCTCACATAAATCCCTCACCAAGAGATTAAAAGCAACTGAGTTAAAGATCATTAAGAAATGGACTCTCAGACAAACAAGGGCAAATATTATATGATATTGCCTATATGTGGAATCTAAAAAAAGAGTACAAATGAACTTACCTACAAAACAGAAATCAAGGTACAGATGTACAAAAAAACACTTAGGGTTACCAGGGGGTAGGGGAAGGGATAAATTTGGAGATTGGGACTGACATGTATACACTACTATATCTATAACTAATAAGGACCTACTGAAAAGGTCAGAGCACAAAGGACGTGACCTGCGTCAAACCCCAGCTTGAGTAGCATGGCCAATCTGGTACCCATGGGGGACGGGAGAGGACTCACAGTCACTGAGCATCACCTGGACTCCAGGGATGCTCTCACAGGAAAAGTAGAATGCTGTCTCCCTCAGAAGAGAGGATCCTACATATGAAAAACAATAGTTTTCCACTGAACTTATTCTGCTGCTTATAAAATGAGATAACTAATTTCAAGGACTTTATCAATCCACAAAGCTTTGTATGAATCTAAGTATAGAGCCACCTTCAGTATTTACTTTTAAAAGAATTCAGACATAGCATTTTTGGTGTGGAGATAACAAGCAGGGAAGCTAAAGAAGCAGCTGAGACATGCTTTTCCTTGGGTGGAAGGTTGCAGTGGGGTTTTTTTTGCACATCAAGAAAAGCTGTGAAAATCTGGATTGGGCTCCCATCCACCCAACTATAAAACTGTCAACAGTATCGTATCATTTATAGTTATTTTATGAAGCATTGTTTATAATTGCCTATGGAAGCTGGCCTGTTTCTTCTTATACTCCCAGTTCCAGGGTTTTATCATTTATCATCTATACTTGGGTTTCTTGGTGATGCATAACAAGAGCCATGATAGATTAAAGGAAAATCCAGGACAAAAGCTTACAAATGAGGCAAAAGTCTATATTGGGAGTTTTGGCTCCCTTTTCACATAGCATGGGCTTGCCACTCTCTGGTTTAATTGTTCTATAAGGTGTAGAAAGAAATATGCACTATGGAGAACATCATAAAATAAACTTCTTACCTCTCTTCTCATTCTGGGCGCTAGGATTTGAAACAATGAACAAATGTCACTTATTTCTATTCTGTCCAGGTAACTTCCTGAGAAAAGAATCTTTACCTCTTTTGCTTTCTGTTCCACCCTCATTTTCTTATATGATCCTTAAAATGTCAAACGTGCACGTTAAGTCACTTCAGTTGTGTCCAACTCTTTGTGACCCCATGCTCTGTAGCCTGCCAGCCTCCTCTGTCCATGGGATTATCCAGACAAGATTACTGGGCTGCCATGCCCTCCTCCAGAGGATCTTTCCAACCCAGGGATCGAACCCATAACTCTTATGTCTCCTGCATTAAGAGGTGTGTTCTTTACCATTAGTACCCTAAAACATCGAAGGCACTTCTTAAATATATCAATAAAAGAATGAACTAATGAACAATCTGGGAGTTCTTCTCCACACAAGAGTTAGGTAACAATTAAAGTCATCCTATGAAATTAACTAAATCCAATGCATCAAGAATAGCTATAAAATAAATACATATAGTCCACCATATAGGCTAGATGATTCTGCTACAGGTATAATAAGACTACCTCTAAGCCACCAGTAAACTGCTTAAAATGCTAGTAAAAGTTTAACTAAGAATATTGAACACAGTGTCTCTTTTGGCTATGCATGCCCCTTACTTCCCGGCTTTTGCCTTGCTCCCCACTGGTCCAGATGCCATACTAGTCCTCACAGGCCAAGTGGAACTGGCCACCCACCATTTTGAATCAGAATTGATCACTCTGGGGGTTAATAAAACTTCTCAGATTAAAATCTGGTTATTATTCAAAGTTTAGTCTTCTTCCTTCTTTATCTTGTTACTTTTTTATAAACATAAATAACATGCTCTTCAGAGAAAAATTCACAATCAAATGCAAGTAAAGAAAGGTGAAAAAAAAAAGCACCATTCTTTTTTTTCTTTTCTTTCAACAAATAATTCTGAGCATTCTTCTGTGTGCTAGGGTTGTAGCAGGAAATAAGATGGTCAAGTCCTCTGTCCATGTGGTGCTTAATCCGAGTGGATAAAAAGGGATAACAAACTGGTAAACAAACCCAGGTGCAATACAGCGAGGTGGTAATAAGGGCTAGGAAGACAAATACTGCAAATTAAGGGCTGGGGCCAATTTAATAAGGGGTCCTCAGAAGACCCTTCTAACGAGGTGACAAGTAGGCAGAAAACTGAAGGAGATCAGAGTGTGAGCTAAGCCAATTTCCAGAGGAAAGTCATTCCAGCAGTGGAAACAGCAAACACAAAGGACCAGAGGCAAGGGTGTCTCTGACATGCTTGAGAACCATGGAGGAGGGCAGAGGGCCCAGAAATTCAGCGAAAAGTGATTTGAGGCCACTGTGAGGAAGCCATTGAAAAGATTTTGGATTTGGCCGTGAGAGAGCTAGAAAGCCACAGAAGGACTTTGAGTCAGTGGATGACCTCACGTTATCTTCAAAATAACCACTTTGGAAGCTCTGAAAATAAGCTACTGGAGTGGGCAAGGGCCTCCAATTTGCAAGCTATTGGAATAATCCCGGTGGAAAGCAATGGTGGCTGGGGTCAGGGGATAGCAGTGAAAGATTAAACCAGCTAAGGCACATGAAATCGGGCTCCCCTGGTGACAGACAGTAAAGAATCTGCCTGCAGTGTGGGAGACCTGGGTTCAGTCCCTGGGTCAGGAAGATCCCCTGCAGAAGGGAATGGCAATCCACTCCAGTATCCTTATCTGGAGAATCCCAGGAACAGAGGAGTCTGATGGGCTACAGTCCATGGGGTCACAGGGAGTTGGGCACAACTGAGCAACAAACCCCAACAGGGCACATAAGGCACTTGGCACGGTGTCTGGGACAAAGGAAGCCCCTGCTGTCCAGCAGCTGCTGATCACCATTGTTACTCTCCTATCTCCCAGTTGTTGATTACTATGGTTACTCTCCTATCTCCCCACTTGACAAGAACTGAAGATTCAAATCCCACACGTGGATCTTCGGCTCTCTGGGAGCCAGAATGAGCCTGCAGTTTTCTCTACCTCATGTGGCTTTTAGATCTGACTGGTAGATTAGAAACCTTGCTTGATAATGCCCTATTATTTATCACCTTGTTGGAATGAATGTGGTTGTAATGTTTCTAACGCAAATACGGCATTCATTCCCCAAGGAGATGCAAATTTCCTTCTGGGGCTGAGTCCTTGTGTGTCAGGGCATGGGTGCACTGACCCCACCAAGGACTGTGCCACCAACACCCTGAAACCACTTCCATTTGCTCTGGCCTTGGCTGGTGCTGCCAACAGTACCCCCTCCCTCTCTGTTCTGTCCTCACTTAGGGAATTTCATGGAACTGCTTTCTTCCACTCCCTATTCACCCTTGCCAGACTGCTACTTCAGACCTGTGCAGCAAGAGAAACCATCTAATCCCCCTCCAAGTCTCCTTGATTTTTTAGCTGCCCAATAGGACAGGAATGTTGCATTATCCATCTGCTGCCAAATTCTAGCATTTTAGAAAGGAGGGGGGAAAACACCAATTGTACACAAGCTTTTCCAGAAAACACAAGAGGAAGGAACACTCACAAACTCATTTCACGAAGTAAGCATAACCCAACTACCCTCATGTGAAAAAACTTTATAAGAAACCCCAATAAACACAAACATCCCTCACAAACTGGCCATAAACACAGAGGTGGCAGTTATTAGCTCCATTTTACAGGGGAGGAAAATTAGGCTTAGAGAAGTTCAGAAACATGTCCTAAAGGCACATAGTTTAAAGGCAGCAGATCTAGAATATAAAGCTAGGTCTCTGGGACTCCAGAATACCTGCTCTTAACCAATGTATCGCAGACACTTCTATCAGTGAAAAGTGAAAGTGTTAGTCGCTCAGTGTTGTCCGACTCATTGTGAACCCATGGACTATAGCCCACCCAGCTCTTTTGTCCATGGGATTCTCCAGGCAAGAATACTGGAGTGGGTAGCCATTCCCTTCTCCGGGTGATGTTCCAAACCCAGGAATCAAATGCAGATCTCCCACATTGCAGGCAGATCAATATTTGGATGCTTATTGAAGGAGCTTGAATGAAAGGAGTGAATTGCTAATAGGTAAGTTTCACCTCCCGGAGGTAAATGAAGGAGGCATCCTTAGACCAAGCACTGACAGCCTCCTCTCCTTGAGCACAGCAGCTTCCTCCTCGCCCCCATCCTGCACCCCATGGTTACTCTAAGCTCCTCTGCCTGACCAGGATCTGCTTACCAGGGAGAGTCAGACTCTGGTGTTTTAAGAACTGCAATGTCAGCTCAGTTAAAACCGCCAAAGTCACAATTGTTTAAGAGCTTCAATCCCCCGGAGACACATATATTGTAAAAAGCTCAGCTTGAAGCCAAATAAAGACTGAGGTGATTTGACACATAGCCAGTGCATATCTTGTTCATTAATGAAACAGCCCTGCAAGCAATTAAGTCTCACGTGCTGTTGTAGGAGACACTGGATTCTCATCCCCAGGGTCTCCTTCCCAGTCAGGTCCCCTACCCCACACTTAAGTGCCCCCTTCAGCCATCTCCCTTGACCCGAAGGGGAGAGAGAGAGAGAGGTGGAGACTGATTTCTGGGGGGTGCGCTTCTACAGAAGTATGCTGGACAAGACGCTTGAGAGTCCCTTGGACTGTAAGAGTTCAAACCAGTCAACCCTAAAGGAAATGAACCCTGAATATTCCTTTAGGTGATGCTGAAGCTGAAGCTACAACACTTTGGCCACCTGATTAGAAGAACCCACTCATTGGAAAAGAGCCTGATGCTAGGAAAGATTGAGGGCAAGAGAAGGGAGCAACAGAAGATGAGATGGTTGGGTAGTATCATTGACTCAGTGGACATGAGTTTGAGCAAACTCCAGAAGATAGTGATGGACAGGGAAGTTTGGTGTGCTGCAGTCCATGGGATGACAAAGAGTCAGACACGACTTAAGTGACTGAACAACAACAATCTTTCTATCCAAGGGCCTGCTCACTGGTTGTCTATCCCTCCACAGACCCGTGCCCAGGCCCTCCTCTGTTGTACCCAAGTCTGGATGGCTGCCCCCTAGAGAAGCTGCCTACCTTCAAAACCCACAGAACATCCTAGAATGTGGCAGGAATGACACCAAATTAATAAAACACAGCTCACAGAGGCAGCCTCATCTATCCACTCCCAGGCAAAGGTAAGAAGGCACTTCTTTTGCATCAAGACAGAAATTATGCCTTGAAGAAGAGTCAAATCTGAAATCTAAACCAACAGGAAAATCAAGATATCGCTGAGTCCTCACAGAATTTCACCAGATGCCAGGACAAACTTTTTGTCATTTATATACTCCGCTTATAAACATTCACTAACTTATATGCAGATTACATCATGAGAAACGCTGGGCTGGAAGAAGCACAAGCTGGAATCAAGATTGACAGGAGAAATATCAATAACCTCAGATATGCAGATAACGCCACCCTTATGGCGGAAAGCGAAGAGGAACTAAAAAGCCTCTTGATGAAAGTGAAAGAGGAGAGTAAAAGTTGGTTTAAAGCTCAACATTCAGAAAACGAAGACCATGGCATCCAATCCCATCACTTCATGGGAAATAGATGGGGAAACAGTGGAAACAGTGTCAGACTTTTTTGGGAGGGAGCTCCCAAATCACTGTAGAGGGTGACTGCAGCCATGAATTTAAAAGACGCTTACTCCTTGGAAGGAAAGTTATGACCAACCTGGATAGCATATTCAAAAGCAGAGACATTACTTTGCCACAAAGGTCCGTCTAGTCAAGGCTATGGTTTTTCCTGTGGTCATGTATGGATGTGAGAGTTGGACTGTGAAGAAAGCTGAGCACCGAAGAATTGATGCTTTTGAACTGTGGTGTTGGAGAAGACTCTTGAGAGTCCTTTGGACTGCAAGGAGATCCAACCAGTCCTTCCTAAAGGAGACCAGTCCTGGGTGTTCATTGGAAGGACTGATGCTGAGGCTGAAACTCCAATACTCTGGCCACCTCATGCAAAGAGTTGACTCATTGGAAAAGACCCTGATGCTGGGAGGAGTTAGGGGCAGGAGGAGAAGGGGATGACAGAGGATGAGATGGCTGGATGGCATCACTGACTCGATGCACATGAGTTTGGGTGAACTCTGGGAGTTGGTGATGGACAGGGAGGCCTGGCGTGCTGCGATTCATGGGGTCACAAAGAGGTGGACATGACTAAGTGACTGGACTGAACTGAACTAAACTGAAGGACTATATGCTAGAACTTTCTCCTAGCCCATAACCCACCTTTGTACAGATTCCTAAAATGCACCCCTTCTTTCAGGCAGGGGCAGCCCAGTTCAAGGGAACTCCAGGGCACCTAAGGGTCTCACTGTCTATGCCTACCCCCACTCTTCCCACCCTAAGCAATCATAGGCAGTTGCTCTGCCCCCCAGCCAAATTACAATCTAAAACATCTGAGCCTAAAACAGCCAATTAAAGAAAAATTCAAGGCAGAATCTCATAGATGGTTCAGAGAGAAAGTACTAAGAAAGTCCAGAGACTTCATATTCCAGGACCTCAAACTTTACTGAATCAACACAGGTCAAAATAACTGACAGGCAGAACTACTTACTATATTAATAGTCAGGCCATCCTTGCTCTTCTCCATGCAATTTTGTAAAGACCAGCAGAGAAGTAACCAATGCCTTGTGAGATGATGTAATCCCATGAAGAATTACATGTGCAGGAAATAGCAACATCAGACATTTCCCTACTTTTGAAGGATCGCAGTATATAAGGCAGCTACAAATAGCTCTCAGTGATTGGCATGTGTTCTTCATGGAGTGGTTTGTTAATATTAGTTAATAATTAAATAGTGGCAGATTATATGATTGTCACAATACCCACTTCTTCCCCATTGGGCCTATCTATCAGAGGATTATACCCACCCAGTGGCATCTTCAGTGTAGAGAGAACTTATTTTGGCCACTGAAGTCTGAGTGAACGTGATGTGATCTGTGCCACTTCTGAACAGGTTCTTCCAGTTCTCCTGCCTCTCTCACTTCAGTCGAGAGACCAGCAATACCTCTGGTAGGGACTGCTCTTTAGTCTGGGTCTCCGAGTGAAACACCAAAGCCAGATCAATGATGGAGATACAAAATAAGCCAAAACCAAAATGGTGATTCTAAGTTGCTGACATTTTTAGGTTGTTACTTCAGCACCATGTAGCCTAAATTGCTCGAGGTATAATCATAGGCCAGACTGATTCCTGCCTGAGCATACTAAGAAAGAAAAAGAAACCAGAAACCATACATCTTACCTGAGCCAAACAAAAAGTTCATTCAGATTTTCCACAAGATCTAATGGAAAACCCCATATATAATTTTACTATTAATTGTGTGGCTCCCTCTTCAATCATGAAATACAGACTAGTTAAACATCAAAGGCTTGTGGATCACTCAGCAAATGGTGTAGCATTTCCTGAACTTCACACTTCACTCCATCTTTTACCACCTTAATAATGGTTGCTTATCTGTGAACCAACTGTACTATATGCTATTTAATTTTAAAATGTTTAAACAACTATGCAATATACTATTTTATTTTTAAATTTTAAATATCTATACAATTCTAACTTTTAAACTTATTCCTTTGACTTAGTTTGTCAATTTCAAAAAATGGTACCACTACAATAAATGAAAAACTATTATCACTTATCTTAAATTTGGGGAGAAAAGGCCTAACTATTAAATCATCCTCCAATTAAAAAATAAAACAAGAATTCAACTATGTATCATGTTGATAATTACATAACACTCATGGCAAATCTTGTGCACTTTGGGAAACACTGCTGCAGTGGTGGGCGTAAGGACTCAGAGTCCTAGATTGTAGTCTAGGCTGCCACAAGGTATGTAATCTAGGACAACTTCCTCTGAACTTCATTGTATTGACCATAAAAAGAATTGATACACTAAGGTCCTGTTCAACAGTAACAGCTGTTCTAAGCTGCCCATTCTGCTCCTCCTCGCCACTACTGTGGCCCAGAACAATTCATATGTGTGAAATCACTAACAAACCCTAATAGGAAAAGAAAACTTAGCTGATCTACAGGAAGGCTCCTATTTACACTGTGAATACATTTCTCTCCTCCTGAAGAGATCATCTCAAAATGAAAAAGCTCAAACAAGGACACATCTTATTTCATCTTCCTTTATGTTTTGCCAACAACTTCTTACTGTTAGTTGGAATTCTCTCATGGTTCCAAAATTATATCTCTCCTCTCCTCCCCATGGGGTGACTTTATCTGCTGTTGTTACTTTGGAGAAAGGAGGAAGGAAATCATAATTCCACTCAATAGGCAGATGCTGGCCATTAGTCAGAAAGAAATACCATAATTGGTAATGCAAAGCAAAGGAAATGCTGTCCACTTGAGGTGTGATTCCCTGTGTACTAATTCCAAACCTTTAAATTCTTTGCCCTAGTTCAGATTCCCACTCTTCAAAAATGAACATATGTAAAACAGACTTGCATCAAAACTACAGATTTTAGAATCTTACAGATCATCTGGCTCAACCAGCTTATTATACAGATGAAGAAATTAAGATTCCAAGAGATTCAGCTAAGAAGCAGCAGAATAAAGATGAGGCTCCGGCTCTGTGCTCACAGGCAACGTGATGATGTATACTAGAAACAGTCTCCGCTGCATTTTGTTCAGTAAGACATAGTCACGTTAATTATTTCTCTTGGCCTCAGCTTTTTTCATCTTTAAAGTGGGGACCATAATATCTACCTTTCAGGGTTATTCTAAGAATCAAGCAAGATACACCAGTGAGTCTCAAACTTGATGATTCAAATGAATCACATTCTAAAACAAGACAGGTGAAGAATGGAGAGACAGAGCAGGATGTGTAAACAACCCAAGAAGGTTAAAAAAAGGAAAAAAAAAAAAGCTCAGCCAGCTCAGCAATGGAAGGAAATCCAAGGTAGAGAGAGCAAAGTAAGTAAAGACCAAAGCTGAGGACATGGCAAGAGATCAAAACACTTAGTGTGGGCCGGGCTAGGGATAAGTTTTTAAGTAATACAGTGATGGAAAAGTCAAATATAGGATTCACACACTCTATGGTCAACATTCAAACTTTGACTCACAAAGATAGGATTTATCCCAGATCTCTACTGAAATTTAATCAGGATTAAAATGTAAATGGATAAATCTATTTCAAAATGATGGAGAGTTGACTACAGGAGCTCCAATTGAATTCTGACTTTACAGCATAACGTTGTAATTCATAAGCAAGATTCTTAGCAATATGGAACATTAGAAACGGAAAGGGCTGTTTTTTCCTGCCCTTCTGACCACTGGTTCACTGCCCTAGAATATCAGAATTGCCTGAGAAGTGTTTTTAAAATGGTCAGTCCTGAAGTCCATTCTATGAGGAAGGCTTAGGTACTGGACTATGCTGTACTTAGTCTTTCAGTTGTGTCCAGCTCTTTGTAAACACATGGACTGTAGCCCACCAGGCACCTCTGTCCATGGGGATTTTCTGGGCAAGAATACTGGAGTGGGTTGCCATGCCCTCTTCCAGGGGATCTTCCCAAGCCAGGATCAAACTGGGGTCTCCTGCATTGCAGACGGATTCTTACCAGCTGAGCTACCAGGGAAGCCCAGCTTAGGCACTAGTAGTCTAGGCACGGGTGGTTCCTAAGACTGTCTCAATTGTTTCTAGTAGCCACAAAGTAAAAACCTATATAGCTTCCAGAACACTGGAAGTGGTTTAGATTTCTCTCCTTAACTTTTTGCCTGGCCAGTGACCAGTCTCTTCCATCTTGACCTTCATTCAGTTCAGAAAAGTAGTTCTCGTCTTCTTTGATTGTTCCTCTAGAAGTCTCATCTGGGTTCCACTTGAAACATACACATGTAGGGAGGTTCTTCCCAAATTTCCCTAATGAGATTCAACTGGAAAGGGGACCCAGGGCAAGTACATTTTTAAACAGCTCCCTAATTCTGATGTTCTAAGGTTGAAAACCAATGTTCTGTGGCTGGGCATATAGCTATAAACAAAACAGGCATGGTCTCCACTCCCACAGAGAACTTTCAAATCCATCAGAAAGACGATATGAGCAATCACTGGTATGACCATAGTGGTAAAGAACTCGCCTGCCAATGCAGGAGACACAATAGACACGGGTTCTATCTCTGGGTCAGGAAGATCCCTGGAGAAGAGAAGGGCTACCCACTCCAGAACTCTTGCCTGGAGAATCCCATGGGCAGAGAAGCCTGGTGAGCTACAGTCCATGGTGTCGCAAAGAGCCTGACACAACTGAAGCAACTAACAGGAGGACGACTGGTGTGATGAGTGGTAAGAAAACCAAACTCAAAATGGTAGAAATAGTCCTCTTCCTGTGCATGGAATCTAACCAGAATCTTCCAGATAGAATGTTCTACATGTGGAATGTTTACCATTAAGTCACTAGATCAGAAGACACGCTGTCTCCTCAGGTCTCAAGGCTCCCACCCTCCTCCATCTGTGTATACCCTCCATCATCACCATCCCTGAAGTTGGCTCAAAAATTCCAATCCCAGGATCCAGGGGCCACTGAAGTGGTCGTTTGGATNAAAAAAAAAAAAGCTCAGCCAGCTCAGCAATGGAAGGAAATCCAAGGTAGAGAGAGCAAAGTAAGTAAAGACCAAAGCTGAGGACATGGCAAGAGATCAATACACTTAGTGTGGGCCGGGCTAGGGATAAGTTTTTAAGTAATACAGTGATGGAAAAGTCAAATATAGGATTCACACACTCTATGGTCAACATTCAAACTTTGACTCACAAAGATAGGATTTATCCCAGATCTCTACTGAAATTTAATCAGGATTAAAATGTAAATGGATAAATCTATTTCAAAATGATGGAGAGTTGACTACAGGAGCTCCAACTGAATTCTGACTTTACAGCATAACGTTGTAATTCATAAGCAAGATTCTTAGCAATATGGAACATTAGAAACGGAAAGGGCTGTTTTTTCCTGCCCTTCTGACCACTGGTTCACTGCCCTAGAATATCAGAATTGCCTGAGAAGTGTTTTTAAAATGGTCAGTCCTGAAGTCCATTCTATGAGAAAGGCTTAGGTACTGGACTATGCTGTACTTAGTCTTTCAGTTGTGTCCAGCTCTTTGTAAACACATGGACTGTAGCCCACCAGGCACCTCTGTCCATGGGGATTTTCTGGGCAAGAATACTGGAGTGGGTTGCCATGCCCTCTTCCAGGGGATCTTCCCAAGCCAGGATCAAACTGGGGTCTCCTGCATTGCAGACGGATTCTTACCAGCTGAGCTACCAGGGAAGCCCAGCTTAGGCACTAGTAGTCTAGGCACGGGTGGTTCCTAAGACTGTCTCAATTGTTTCTAGTAGCCACAAAGTAAAAACCTATATAGCTTCCAGAACACTGGAAGTGGTTTAGATTTCTCTCCTTAACTTTTTGCCTGGCCAGTGACCAGTCTCTTCCATCTTGACCTTCATTCAGTTCAGAAAAGTAGTTCTCGTCTTCTTTGATTGTTCCTCTAGAAGTCTCATCTGGGTTCCACTTGAAACATACACATGTAGGGAGGTTCTTCCCAAATTTCCCTAATGAGATTCAACTGGAAAGGGGACCCAGGGCAAGTACATTTTTAAACAGCTCCCTAATTCTGATGTTCTAAGGTTGAAAACCAATGTTCTGTGGCTGGGCATATAGCTATAAACAAAACAGGCATGGTCTCCACTCCCACAGAGAACTTTCAAATCCATCAGAAAGACGATATGAGCAATCACTGGTATGACCATAGTGGTAAAGAACTCGCCTGCCAATGCAGGAGACACAATAGACACGGGTTCTATCTCTGGGTCAGGAAGATCCCTGGAGAAGAGAAGGGCTACCCACTCCAGAACTCTTGCCTGGAGAATCCCATGGGCAGAGAAGCCTGGTGAGCTACAGTCCATGGTGTCGCAAAGAGCCTGACACAACTGAAGCAACTAACAGGAGGACGACTGGTGTGCTGAGTGGTAAGAACACCAAACTCAAAATGGTAGAAATAGTCCTCTTCCTGTGCATGGAATCTAACCAGAATCTTCCAGATAGAATGTTCTACATGTGGAATGTTTACCATTAAGTCACTAGATCAGAAGACACGCTGTCTCCTCAGGTCTCAAGGCTCCCACCCTCCTCCATCTGTGTATACCCTCCATCATCATCATCCCTGAAGTTGGCTCAAAAATTCCAATCCCAGGATCCAGGGGCCACTGAAGTGGTCGTTTGGATAAGTATGAGATTGTTTCAGGGAAACAGGACACTGAGAGGTGAAAAGTTAAAAGCAAAAGACTTAGTATCCAATTTATATTCCAATATAAAAGCTTTGGGCTGAGAGCCAGATAATTTTCTTGCATTTGACTTTTATTCTCAGACTCTTAAACTTAGCCAACTAAAATTCTTATTTTAAGTATCATCCTCTGATCCTCCTTTGGAAATGAAGGATGTGCCGCCAAGAAAGACAGAAGGTAATCGCCTTGGCTTTGTCAGCTCCAGCAAGAACAGAGCTGTATAGGTTAATGCCATAGCTCTAGCATGTAGCAAATGCGTAGATTATAGAAAACCCATGTCAGAAGTGAATGGCTGAACTCCCACTGAGAAACAGATTAAAGAACAAGAAAGGCCAAGATTCGTTCTCCACAGGTTATAGGCTATCTACTAAACTTTCCATTAATGAGAAGAAGATGGTGAGCGGGAAATTATTAGTCCTCCAGACTCCCCGTCCATTCACTGCACTGATATTTATCATGTGTCTATTGGTACCAAAAAAAAAAAGGAAAGAAAAAATAAGCTAAAAACAGCAAAATGAGAAAAAGAATCATGGACTAGATGCAGGCATGACTGACTGAGCTATGTTTCACATTTTAATATATTACAACATATTCAGTCCCTACAACAATAATCTCATAAATGAGGAAACTGAGATTCAGAGATGTTGAGCCTTTGTTCCAGGTCATACAGCTAGTGATGGTCAGAGATGGGACTCCAACTCTAGTCTTATATGAGTCCTTTGCCCCCACTCTTATCTGCCACAGTAGGCTGCCTTCCTACACCTTAGATGGGAAAGGTTTAAATGCTAGTTCTCCAACTGCACTAAAGCACCAGAAAATAAGCTACCAAAATGGGTTGGGAGACCTTGACTCTTGAAAACTGTGAAAGCTAGAACTGCTGACCATCTACCTTAGGTGTGACTTCTGTTTACAAAAGTCAAGAAACATACAGGCGTGGTACATATATACAATGGAGTATTACTCAGCCATTAAAAAGAATACATTTGAATCAGTTCTAATGAGATGGATGAAACTGGAGCCAATTATACAGAGTGAAGTAAGCCAGAAAGAAAAACACCAATACAGTATACTAACACATATATATGGAATTTAGAAAGATGGTAATGATAACCCTGTATGCGAGACAGAAAAAGAGACACAGATGTATAGAACAGACTTTTGGACTCTAAGGGAGAGGGTGGGATGATGTGGGAGAATGACACTGAAACATGTATACTATCATGTAAGAAACGAATCGCCAGTCTATGTTCAATACAGGATACAGGATGCTTGGAGCTGGTGCACGGGGACGATCCAGAGAGATGATATGGGGTGGGAGGTGGAAGGGGGGGTTCAGGATTGGGAACTCATGTACACCCGTGGTGGATTCGTGTCAATGTATGGCAAAACCAATACAGTATTGTAAAGTAAAATAAAGTAAAAATAAAAGCTAAAAAAAAAAAAAAGAAACATACAGGCAAGTGACAAGATACATGACAGGGTGACGGCAGAAACCAAGCCAGCACGAAATGCAAAATTGTTCACTGTCTCTCCAATGATCTCCCTTCCAACCACAAGGCCTTTCACCCTGAGCATTAACTACTCATTCCTTCTTCTTTCAACAAGTACCTAAGGGTCTGCAATGAGCCATGGGCTTAGATCTGTTCAGTGCCCTTGGGGAGTTTACCACTGGTTAAACCAATAATCGCACAATTAAATACATTAAATACAAGCTGAGGCATGTGCAATGAAAGAAAAGTAAAGAGTCTGATGAGAGCTTATGCCAAGGGGACCTGGTTCAGGAGGAGTATCAGGCAGAGTCTTCAGGAAAGTGACATTTAGGCTGACCCCAGAGGGATGAATAACACAAGGAATATGGGAACAAGAGTGTCCCAGATGGAAAGAACCTGGTCCCAAGTAGCATCTCACAGTTCTGATGGTTAAGTAACTGCTAACCAGGGGAACAGGGATGACTGGACTGTGCTTCTCACATCATGCAACAAAGTGGTAAGCCCTGTCACGGAGCAAGAGAACAAACTCCAAAGTACAAGCTGTTTTCATGTGTTTATACTTGCATGGTGGGCTTCCCTGGTGGCTCAGAGGGTAAAGCGTCTGCCTGCAATGCGGGAGACCCGGGTTCGATTCCTGGGTCAGGAAGATTCCCTGGAGAAGGAAATGGCAATCCACTCCAGCACTCTTGCCTGGAAAATCCCATGGACGGAGGAGCCTGATAGGCTACAGTCCATGGGGTCGCAAAGAGTCGGACATGACTGAGCGACTTCACTTCACTTCACTTCACTTCATACTTGCATGACATTTCCTATATCGTCTCATTGGCCACATTGCCCTTTTTGCATGATGAAAGGCAGAGCCAACGTGAGAGGACACCACTTCAGGGCGTGGATACAAGAAGATGTGACCAGACCCCGGCAGCAATGTGCCCTATGAGACCAGAAGAGTGGCACGTGGTCCAACCTGTGGGTACAAGCCAGGCCCTGAGGAAATAACACATAAACAGACATTTAAGAGCAACCCTAAAGTGTGGATAAGAATTCGCCAGAGGAGAAGCGAACAAAATATTCCTGGGACCAGCATGTTCAAAGTTTTAGAAGTGAAGTCAGAAACCTGTATAAGGAAATTAAAGATGCTCAGTAATACTCCATAGGACAGGGGGAGACAGAAGTGGTGAGAAGCAAAATTGGAGAGTCAGAAAGGGGTTACATTATAAAGGGCTTTGCAAGTCATGACAAGGAGCTTGAGCTTTATTCCACAGGTAACATCAGACATACATTCTAGAAAAGTCTCCATTGTTTCTATATGAAGAAGCAGGGAAACCCACTAGGGGGTGTCTTAATTCAGGCCTCACCTGGCATAGGAGCAGTAAGATGGGGGAAATGTTTAGATTTTAGATATACTAAAAAGTAAAAGGGGGTTTCCCAGGTGGCGCTAGTGGTAAAGAACCTGCCTGCCAATGCAGGAGATGTAAGAAATGCAAGCTGATCCCTGGTTTGGGAAGATACCCTCGAGAAGGGCATGGTAACCCACTCCACTATTCTTGCCTGGAAAATCTCCATGGACAGAGGAGTCTGGCAGGCTATAGTCCATAGGATCACAGTGTCAGACACAACTGAAGTGACTTAACATGCATGCACAAAATGTACAATTAACAGGATTTGATAAGAGTGTGTTAGAGACAATCAAAAGATGGATTCAAATTTCCTGTTGGAGAAACTGAAAACAGAAATGGCATTTGTTGCTAAGGATAATATGGGGAAAGTAGAATTATTGGGGTAGGAAGATGAGCATCAATTTGGATGTTTTGAACTGGAATTTTCCATGAGACAATGGAGTTTTGGGGAAGAAACTTAGACATATAGGTCTGGGTCTTAGCAGAGAAATATGGGCTATGTGGATCTATGACAAAGAGCTGGCAACCACCAAGGTGAGTGTGTATGAAGAGAAGAAGACCAAAACAAAGCCTGAAACAATACCCATCCTTGAGGTGTGAGTTAGCAAGATCAAGAGGAGCCATCAAAGGAGACTGTGCCTCAGCCACAAAGGTGGTGCAAATGCAGGGGGAGCTGGCAATGGGCATGGATGGCAGCAGAGGAAAACCTTCCAAAAGACGGTAAGGGCAGCAGCGTGTAATAGGGCTGACGGGTCTTGTGAGCCTAGGACTCAGAGGAAAATCCTTGGGCTCGTGACCTTGGACAGACCAAGTTGGGTGGACAGATAGAAGCAGAGGCAGACTGGAGTAATGGAAAAAGGAATGAGAGTTGAAAAATGTCAAAAGCCCAGTAGAGAACAACGCCAAATCTGTGATGGGAGAGAGATGCAGAATGACTAGGAGAATGGAGGATGAAAGGAGGCTCACAAATCTCAATGTTATTTAAACGTTTTTTGAGTGTTAAAGATCCAGGAAGAAAAGTATAACATGCAGAAGAGAAATTATCAGTTTAAATTTTTACAAAAGGATAATTATCCAAGATTTACTTCCTCCCAGGCCCCTCCTGTGGGCTTAGTCTCCTCCAGTCTCCGGCACTTTGCCTGATCTTGCCGTGAGGTCCCCTGGGCAGGGTGAGCACACACACACACTAACCCACGCATTCCATGACTGCCCAGCACAATAACCCCACCGCAGCCACTGGCCGCTCACTTCACTGAGCCACGAGCCACATCCTTCTCATTCTGCATGAAGGGAAGGGCTTTAAACCCTTAAGACTGGAAGAGAATGGCTTTTAGACAAATTACCCGAAGCGAAGCACTACCCAGGGAAACAAAACCATTCCCTCCCTCCAACCAGCCCTCCCGGGATGATACCTCCTGATTCCATCACCCAAAGGCTGCCCAGCAGAAACCATACAGCAGCATTAAGTGGATATGAGCGTTTGATTGTAAGCAAGGTACAGAGGTCCAACTGTGTTGACCTTATTTGTATATAATGAACGAAGATCTAGAACAGCCATCATTATGGCCTCTGAGCATGCATAGCAAAGGGAAAGAAGAAAGAGGAAAAGGGCACTTCCTGGTATGCATGAGTGGGTCCTGATTGTAATGGTGGTGTCTCAACCTGCTTGTTTATGAATCACAGTGATCTTTGTTTCCTTAAAGATGAACAAAATGGCGCATCTTGAAATGATCACTCGTTCTGCAGGAAGTAAACACGATAGAACCTAGAGCTTGCTAGGCTGCATTTATTCCAATCTCTCTTTGTATTTAGAGTATTTAGAGTGTTTGCCAGAAACATACTTAATCTGATAAAGCCCCGAGATATACATCTTTTGGCTCACGTATAGACAGCCTTACTGTATTGGAAAAAGAGGCTGTGTGTCTTCTATTTACAAAGCAAGCTTCTCAGAACGGCCTGGCTGTGCAGGGCTAGAGGGAAACTCCAGAGGAGGGTCAGGGATCCTCCATCACTCGAGGCTGGGGGAAGTGCCATGAGAAGCCAAAGGGAAGCCTGGAAGGTAGCCATGACTGTGGCCACCTTCCAGCATGGGGCCACTGGATCTGCCCAAGGCCACTGGAGCTCTTGGAGGGTTTCTACATCCTGGGAGTGATCTGAGTCACAGGGATGATGGTACCTGACCTGGGAGGCCCCAAAGAGTATTTAGAGTGTTTGCCAGAAACATACTTAATCTGATAAAGCCCCGAGATATACATCTTTTGGCTCACGTATAGACAGCCTTACTGTATTGGAAAAAGAGGCTGTGTGTCTTCTATTTACAAAGCAAGCTTCTCAGAATGGCCTGGCTGTGCAGGGCTAGAGGGAAACTCCAGAGGAGGGTCAGGGATCCTCCATCACTCGAGGCTGGGGGAAGTGCCATGAGAAGCCAAAGGGAAGCCTGGAAGGTAGCCATGACTGTGGCCACCTTCCAGCATGGGGCCACTGGATCTGCCCAAGGCCACTGGAGCTCTTGGAGGGTTTCTACATCCTGGGAGTGATCTGAGTCACAGGGATGATGGTACCTGACCTGGGAGGCCCCACCCACCTCCCATGGACCTGCCACCAATCCACAGGAGCCAATTCTATAGGCTGATTAATGAGTCCTGTTCAGATTCACCCTAATCAGTCTCCAGAATTATGTTTTGTTTTGTTCACTCACAAAGTCCAAACCGACTTTTTGCAACCCCATAGACTACAGCATGCCAGGCTTCCCTGTCCTTCACCATCTCCCAGAGTTTGCTCAAACTCATGTCCATTGAGTCAGTGATGCCATCCAACCATCTCATCCTCTGTCGTCCCCTTCTCCTCTTGCCCTCAATCGTTCCCAGCACCAGGGTCTTTTCCAGTGAGTCAGTTCTTCACATCAAGTGGCCAGAGTATTGAAGCTTCAGCTTCAGTGTCAGTCCTTCCAACGAATATTGCAGGACTGATCTCCTGTAGGATTGACTGGTTTATTCTCCTTGCTGTCCAAGGGACTCTCAAGAGTCTTCTCCAACATCACAGTTCTTATGCTGCTGCTGCTAAGTCGCTTCAGTCGTGTCCAACTCTGTGCGACCTCATAGACAGAAGCCCACCAGGCTCCCCCATCCCTGGGATTTGTCTCTTATACACATCTAGATGTGTATAAGAGACAGCACACAGCACTGGGGGACATTATCTTCAGATAATTATCTGGTAATTTCAGAGCTGCAGTTAGAGTCTCAAGCTACTGGGCACAGTGCTCTTTCTGTAACATGTATGTACTCATACACAAACACCCCCCCACCGCACCTATTCTCTCTCTGTATTTGTGTCTGTGTCTGTCTCTCTCTCACCTCTCATTCCCATTATGTCAACAGGAAAAGAAATTATGCTTTATAAGCTTCTACAGTTACAGTTCTAAAATAGCTTTAGTTCGCAATACAAACACTTAATGCATGACTCAATGTTTATGCCTAAGTCCTGATTNCACCAGGCTACTCCATCCATGGGATTTTCCAGGAAAGAGTACTGGAGTGGGGTGCCATTGCCTTCTCCAGTTCTTACAAATGGCACAATTTCTTAATTCTGCCCTGCAGAGGATCACTGAAGACCTCTCTACAAGGCTGGTGAAGAGGAGAGAGCTCCTCAAGCTCTGCTGAGTCTCTCTGGAGCTTCATTTTTCTTCTCTCTCTCTTTTCTTTATAAGCTGCTCATAGCCTGAAGGATCTACTTGCTGACATGCATGGTGAGTCCAGGATGCAACATGTATGCAGACTCTCCCCTTTCTTCCCTCACCTTCTCATGTACTTATCTTTTATTTTATTTTATTTTTCACTGCATTGGTCTAAGTTGAAGCTGCATGATCCTCGTTGTATCATGTGAGATCTTTCATTGCAGCACACAGACTCTCTAGTTGCAGCATGTGGGCTTAGTTGCCCTGCAGCATGTGAGATTTTAGATCCCTGTCCAGGGATCAAACCCATGTCCTCTGCATTGCAAGTTGGATTCTTAACCACTGGGCCACCAGGGAAGTCCCTTATGTACATGTGTTTTTGCCACCACTTCCTTTCTGTGTGACCTTGATCTGGGGAGAGTTCTGTAACTTCTCTTAAAATCTCAAATGCCCGGGCAGTCCTAAGATGGTGGAGGAATACGACGGGGAGACCACTTTCTCCCCCACAAATTCATCAAAAGAACATTTGAACGCTGAGTAAATTCCACAAAACAACTTCTGAATGCCGGCAAAAGACATCAGGCACCAAGAAAAGCAGCCCGTTGTCTTTGAAAGGAGGTAGGAAAAAATATAAAAGATAAAAAGAGAGACAAAAGAGGCAGGGATGGAGCTCCGTCCCAGGAAGGGAGTCTTAAAAAAGAGAGAAGTTTCCAAACACCAGGATAACACTCTCACTGCCAAGTCTGTGGCGAGCCTTGGAACCTCACAGGGCAACATAACCAGGAGGAAAAATAAATAAATAATTAAAACCCACAGATTACATGCCCAACGGTAACTCCCCTAGCAGAGAAGCAGCGCAGATGCCTGCACCCGCCACTAGCAAGCGGAGGCTGGGAAGGGAGGCGCAGGCTGCATTGCTTAGAGTAAGGACTGGGCCTGAATGCCCCAAGGGCAATCTGAGGGAACTAACTTGAGATAGCAAACCAGACTGTGGGATAGCTACCACGCAAAAAGCCCTAACCTAAGACACCGCCAGGCCCACTCACAGAACAAAGGACTGAGCAGAGCTAGCCGGCTGCGGACTGGCCCATCCCCCACTGGAGACAGGCAGGCGAGGGCAGCCAGAGCCAGAAGGGGGCAATCACGACCCCAGAGAGGCATCCTCTACCAAACTGCAAGCAGGCTTCGTTGCTAACCAAGACTTCTTGGCATTCTGGACAGTCGACCTCCACCTGAGAAGGTGTGCTGGTTGTACACCCAGAAAACTGAGTGGCAGGGACAGGGGAGGTGATAAGTTGCAGCGACCACACTTGCCAAACACCAGGTCACCTGAGCTACTCAGGATCTGGGAAGGGCACAAAACACAGGCCCAACCGAGTCTGTGCCTTTGAGGACTACTGAATACCTGAACCTGAGTGGCTTAGACCTGGGAAGTGCATACAATCCAGGGCCGGCCTCACACAGTTCCCAGCAGAGCAACCTAGAGCCTAAGCAGTGTAGACAGGGAAAGCATGCACACTGTGAGTGGGGGCAAACCCAGTGTGGCTGAATCACTGTGAGCACTCCCCACAGATGTCAGTGATATTTGTTTGCAGTGCTCCTCCCTCCCCACAGCAAGACTGAACAAGGGAGCCTAAAAAAGTGTACCACATTGCCCTTTTTGCATGATGAAAGGCAGAGCCAACGTGAGAGGACACCACTTCAGGGCGTGGATACAAGAAGATGTGACCAGACCCCGGCAGCAATGTGCCCTATGAGACCAGAAGAGTGGCACGTGGTCCAACCTGTGGGTACAAGCCAGGCCCTGAGGAAATAACACATAAACAGACATTTAAGAGCAACCCTAAAGTGTGGATAAGAATTCGCCAGAGGAGAAGCGAACAAAATATTCCTGGGACCAGCATGTTCAAAGTTTTAGAAGTGAAGTCAGAAACCTGTATAAGGAAATTAAAGATGCTCAGTAATACTCCATAGGACAGGGGGAGACAGAAGTGGTGAGAAGCAAAATTGGAGAGTCAGAAAGGGGTTACATTATAAAGGGCTTTGCAAGTCATGACAAGGAGCTTGAGCTTTATTCCACAGGTAACATCAGACATACATTCTAGAAAAGTCTCCATTGTTTCTATATGAAGAAGCAGGGAAACCCACTAGAGGGTATCTTAATTCAGGCCTCACCTGGCATAGGAGCAGTAAGATGGGGGAAATGTTTAGATTTTAGATATACTAAAAAGTAAAAGGGGGTTTCCCAGGTGGCGCTAGTGGTAAAGAACCTGCCTGCCAATGCAGGAGATGTAAGAAATGCAAGCTGATCCCTGGTTTGGGAAGATACCCTNTCTTAATTCAGGCCTCACCTGGCATAGGAGCAGTAAGATGGGGGAAATGTTTAGATTTTAGATATACTAAAAAGTAAAAGGGGGTTTCCCAGGTGGCACTAGTGGTAAAGAACCTGCCTGCCAATGCAGGAGATGTAAGAGATGCAAGTTGATCCCTGGTTTGGGAAGATACCCTCGAGAAGGGCATGGTAACCCACTTCACTATTCTTGCCTGGAAAATCTCCATGGACAGAGGAGCCTGGCAGGCTATAGTCCATAGGATCACAGAGTCAGACACAACTGAAGTGACTTAACATGCATGCACAAAATGTACAATTAACAGGATTTGATGAGAGTGTGTTAGAGACAATCAAAAGATGGATTCAAATTTCCTGTTGGAGCAACTGAAAACAGAAATGGCATTTGTTGCTAAGGATAATATGGGGAAAGTAGAATTATTGGGGTAGGAAGATGAGCATCAATTTGGATGTTTTGAACTGGAATTTTCCATGAGACAATGGAGTTTTGGGGAAGAAACTTAGACATATAGGTCTGGGTCTTAGCAGAGAAATATGGGCTATGTGGATCTATGACAAAGAGCTGGCAACCACCAAGGTGAGTGTGTATGAAGAGAAGAAGACCAAAACAAAGCCTGAAACAATACCCATCCTTGAGGTGTGCGTTAGCAAGATCAAGAGGAGCCATCAAAGGAGACTGTGCCTCAGTCACAAAGGTGGTGCAAATGCAGGGGGAGCTGGCAATGGGCATGGATGGCAGCAGAGGAAAACCTTCCAAAAGACGGTAAGGGCAGCAGCGTGTAATAGGGCTGACGGATCTTGTGAGCCTAGGACTCAGAGGAAAACCCTTGGGTTCGTGACCTTGGACAGACCAAGTTGGGTAGACAGATAGAAGCAGAGGCAGACTGGAGTAATGGAAAAAGGAATGAGAGTTGAAAAATGTCAAAAGCCCAGTAGAGAACAACGCCAAATCTGTGATGGGAGAGAGATGCAGAATGACTAGGAGAATGGAGGATGAAAGGAGGCTCACAAATCTCAATGTTATTTAAACGTTTTTTAAGTGTTAAAGATCCAGGAAGAAAAGTATAACATGCAGAAGAGAGATTATCAGTTTAAATTTTTACAAAAGGATAATTATCCAAGATTTACTTCCTCCCAGGCCCCTCCTGTGGGCTTAGTCTCCTCCAGTCTCCGGCACTTTGCCTGATCTTGCCGTGAGGTCCCCTGGGCAGGGTGAGCACACACACACACTAACCCACGCATTCCATGACTGCCCAGCACAATAACCCCACCGCAGCCACTGGCCGCTCACTTCACTGAGCCACGAGCCACATCCTTCTCATTCTGCATGAAGGGAAGGGCTTTAAAGCCTTAAGACTGGAAGAGAATGGCTTTTAGACAAATTACCCGAAGCGAAGCACTACCCAGGGAAACAAAACCATTCCCTCCCTCCAACCAGCCCTCCCGGGATGATACCTCCTGATTCCATCACCCAAAGGCTGCCCAGCAGAAACCATACAGCAGCATTAAGTGGATATGAGCGTTTGATTGTAAGCAAGGTACAGAGGTCCAACTGTGTTGACCTTATTTGTATATAATGAACGAAGATCTAGAACAGCCATCATTATGGCCTCTGAGCATGCATAGCAAAGGGAAAGAAGAAAGAGGAAAAGGGCACTTCCTGGTATGCATGAGTGGGTCCTGATTGTAATGGTGGTGTCTCAACCTGCTTGTTTATGAATCACAGTGATCTTTGTTTCCTTAAAGATGAACAAAATGGCGCATCTTGAAATGATCACTCGTTCTGCAGGAAGTAAACACGATAGAACCTAGAGCTTGCTAGGCTGCATTTATTCCAATCTCTCTTTGTATTTAGAGTATTTAGAGTGTTTGCCAGAAACATACTTAATCTGATAAAGCCCCGAGATATACATCTTTTGGCTCACGTATAGACAGCCTTACTGTATTGGAAAAAGAGGCTGTGTGTCTTCTATTTACAAAGCAAGCTTCTCAGAACGGCCTGGCTGTGCAGGGCTGGAGGCAAACTCCAGAGGAGGGTCAGGGATCCTCCATCACTCGAGGCTGGGGGGAGTGCCATGAGAAGCCAAAGGGAAGCCTGGAAGGTAGCCATGACTGTGGCCACCTTCCAGCATGGGGCCACTGGATCTGCCCAAGGCCACTGGAGCTCTTGGAGGGTTTCTACATCCTGGGAGTGATCTGAGTCACAGGGATGATGGTACCTGACCTGGGAGGCCCCACCCACCTCCCATGGACCTGCCACCAATCCACAGGAGCCAATTCTATAGGCTGATTAATGAGTCCTGTTCAGATTCACCCTAATCAGTCTCCAGAATTATGTTTTGTTTTGTTCACTCACAAAGTCCAAACCGACTTTTTGCAACCCCATAGACTACAGCATGCCAGGCTTCCCTGTCCTTCACCATCTCCCAGAGTTTGCTCAAACTCATGTCCATTGAGTCAGTGATGCCATCCAACCATCTCATCCTCTGTCGTCCCCTTCTCCTCTTGCCCTCAATCGTTCCCAGCACCAGGGTCTTTTCCAGTGAGTCAGTTCTTCACATCAAGTGGCCAGAGTATTGAAGCTTCAGCTTCAGTGTCAGTCCTTCCAACGAATATTGCAGGACTGATCTCCTGTAGGATTGACTGGTTTATTCTCCTTGCTGTCCAAGGGACTCTCAAGAGTCTTCTCCAACATCACAGTTCTTATGCTGCTGCTGCTAAGTCGCTTCAGTCGTGTCCAACTCTGTGCGACCTCATAGACAGAAGCCCACCAGGCTCCCCCATCCCTGGGATTCTCCAGACAAGAACACTGGAGTGGGTTGCCATTTCCTTCTCCAATGAATGAAAGTGAAAAGTGAAAGTGAAGTCGCTCAGTCATGTCCGACTCAGCGACCCCATGGACTGTAGCCCACCAGGCTACTCCATCCATGGGATTTTCCAGGAAAGAGTACTGGAGTGGGGTGCCATTGCCTTCTCCAGTTCTTACAAATGGCACAATTTCTTAATTCTGCCCTGCAGAGGATCACTGAAGACCTCTCTACAAGGCTGGTGAAGAGGAGAGAGCTCCTCAAGCTCTGCTGAGTCTCTCTGGAGCTTCATTTTTCTTCTCTCTCTCTTTTCTTTATAAGCTGCTCATAGCCTGAAGGATCTACTTGCTGACATGCATGGTGAGTCCAGGATGCAACATGTATGCAGACTCTCCCCTTTCTTCCCTCACCTTCTCATGTACTTATCTTTTATTTTATTTTATTTTTCACTGCATTGGTCTAAGTTGAAGCTGCATGATCCTCGTTGTATCATGTGAGATCTTTCATTGCAGCACACAGACTCTCTAGTTGCAGCATGTGGGCTTAGTTGCCCTGCAGCATGTGAGATTTTAGATCCCTGTCCAGGGATCAAACCCATGTCCTCTGCATTGCAAGTTGGATTCTTAACCACTGGGCCACCAGGGAAGTCCCTTATGTACATGTGTTTTTGCCACCACTTCCTTTCTGTGTGACCTTGATCTGGGGAGAGTTCTGTAACTTCTCTTAAAATCTCAAATGCCCGGGCAGTCCTAAGATGGTGGAGGAATACGACGGGGAGACCACTTTCTCCCCCACAAATTCATCAAAAGAACATTTGAACGCTGAGTAAATTCCACAAAACAACTTCTGAATGCCGGCAAAAGACATCAGGCACCAAGAAAAGCAGCCCGTTGTCTTTGAAAGGAGGTAGGAAAAAATATAAAAGATAAAAAGAGAGACAAAAGAGGCAGGGATGGAGCTCCGTCCCAGGAAGGGAGTCTTAAAAAAGAGAGAAGTTTCCAAACACCAGGATAACACTCTCACTGCCAAGTCTGTGGCGAGCCTTGGAACCTCACAGGGCAACATAACCAGGAGGAAAAATAAATAAATAATTAAAACCCACAGATTACATGCCCAACGGTAACTCCCCTAGCAGAGAAGCAGCGCAGATGCCTGCACCCGCCACTAGCAAGCGGAGGCTGGGAAGGGAGGCGCAGGCTGCATTGCTTAGAGTAAGGACTGGGCCTGAATGCCCCAAGGGCAATCTGAGGGAACTAACTTGAGATAGCAAACCAGACTGTGGGATAGCTACCACGCGAAAAGCCCTAACCTAAGACACCACCAGGCCCACTCACAGAACAAAGGACTGAGCAGAGCTAGCCGGCTGCAGACCGGCCCATTCCCCACTGGAGACAGGCAGGGGAGGGCAGCCAGAGTCAGAAGGGAGCGACCACAGCCCCAGAGAGGCATCCTCTACCAAACTGCAAGCAGGCTTCGTTGCTAACCAAGACTTCTTGGCATTCTGGACAGTTGACATCCGCCTGAGAAGGTGCGCTGGTTGTACACCCAGAAAACCAAGCGGCAGGGACAGGGGAGGTGATAAGTTGCAGCAAGCACACTTGCCAAACAACAGGTCACCTGAGCTGCTCAGGATCTGGAAAGGGCACAAAACACAGGCCCAACCGAGTCTGTGCTTTTGAGGACAACCGAATACCTGAACCTGAGTGGCTTAGACCTGGGAGGTGCATACAACCCAGGGCCGGCCTCACACAGCTCCCAGCAGAGCAACCTAGAGCCTAAGCAGTGTAGACAGGGAAAGCATGCACACTGTGAGGGGGGGCAAACCCGGGGTGGCCCAGACACTGCGAGCACTCCCCACACAGGCCAGTGATATTTGTTTGCAGTGCTCCTCCCTCCCCACAGCAAGACTGAACAAGGGAGCCTAAAAAAGTGT
>SJYX01014939.1:288350-302130 GCA_006410675.1 Oreotragus oreotragus | reverse complement strand
AAGTAATGTCTCTGCTTTTGAATATGCTGTCTAGGTTGGTCATAACTTTCCTTCCAAGGAGTAAGCACTCATTACTAACTGAGAAATTATTGCAGATACTAATGCCTGTGGCTAGTGTTTTATATTTTGGCTGGTCAAAACTTAATTCTGGACCTTTGCTGCATCAGAGCTCTGGTCCCCATGTCTTTCTTTCTCTCTCTCTCTCCCTCTCTCTCTTTTTCAGGCTGATCCTCTGGAGTGCAGAGGCTCTCTGAGTTCACTTTCCTGCCCGGGCTTCTAAGACCCTCTCAAGAAGGTGCTCTGCACCTTCACCCCATCAAGAGGGCACCTGAGGCCTTTGTGAAGAGATCAAGCCCCGTGCAGGGGCTTTATTGGCTTTCTGCATAAACCAAGGGTGCTGATCCTCTGGAGTGCAGAGGCTCTCTGAGTTCACTTTCCTGCCCGGGCTTCTAAGACCCTCTCAAGAAGGTGCTCTGCACCTTCACCCCATCAAGAGGGCACCTGAGGCCTTTGTGAAGAGATCAAGCCCCGTGCAGGGGCTTTATTGGCTTTCTGCATAAACCAAGGGATATCAGCCTCTTTCTCTCTCCTTTACTTTCTTATCAGTCGACTCCAGACCACCAGGTTCTGGTCCATTAAAGGACCTCAACAAGTGGCGCCTGAACAAAAGCCTGGTACACTTGGCAGATTGGACAGAGTGACCCCCGGGCCTATTGAGGCCGATTTGACCCAAGGGGGCCCCTGGCCTTCAAAATGGAGATGGGACAACAAGGACCCCAGGAAGAAGAAATTCCAATATGGGCTATGTCTGCTCTAAAGATATCCAGAAAGCACCACCCTCAGCAGCATCACGCCTACGATCTCCCCACTTGGGGACAAATAAAAACCCTTACTAACGGAGCTGAAAATTTGGTCTCTCAACAGGGGTCACCTCCGAGTCCTGAATACATTCTCCTGGCAATGCTCAATCTTTTGGCCTGTACCTCCCCCCACTCGAGCTTGGGCAAATACCCAACCACCCTCTATTACAGGTGGTCGAATGGACAGAGAGAGGACCAATCATTTCAGCTAATGACTCTATACATATGCCTTCTTCCTAGTACATGAAAGGGCCCTCACACCCTGGGGAGGAAAGAAAACTAATTAACATTTCTTTAGGCTATGAAGTCCTTTCCTTGTGTATGGGCCAAGAAAATTTATGCATAAACATCAGCTGACAAACTTGGGCTTTCATCCTGCCTCCAAAAGAAGACTTTCAGACATTGCTTGGATTATTTACTGCCCTTTCTTTGTCTGTGAACCATGTTTATACTACTGAGACTTTAGGGAAAGAGTTAGGGAAAGAGTTAGGGAAAGAACAAAGAATATTATGCAAAGGGTTTACTTATAAAAACTTTACATATACTCCCATTCCTTGGGACAAATGTCAAACCAAATCAAGAAAATCAATGCTTGTGGCTAATCATACAATTGTTGATTGGGGACCCCATGGTATGTGGCTATCTGACTGCTCAGATGATATTAACACTGTGTGATATGGAAGGTCACTGACACTATGATGGAACATTATTATGACAAAGGATTTCTTGAGTGGCTTGATGGTGGATTAGCCCTACCTCGTCCTAAGATCATCCATGATAAACAGAGTGGGCCTGAACAATGGGACATTTGGAAACTTGCTGTGAGCACCAGAGCATGGAAAACTTGGGACTTGGACTGGACATTTCATAGGGACCAGTCGTGGTCATAGTAACTATTTATTTCACTATAATCAGTCATATTTTATACAGGCCTGTGTCCCACTTCCTTTTGTTATATTCATAGAAAATTTACAATTTAATAAGACTTTTACATTCTGTAATTTGTATTAATTGCAAACTATATACTTGTCTTAACTCCTCTGTTTCTTTAAGCTACTCAATTTTGTGTTACTCCTGTTCAATTCAATCATAGTGTCTACAACTGGGAACAAATCAAATTTTATTTACAAAATATACATTATAATGCCTCTTTGAATGTACAATTACTGCAAAAGAAAATCTTTAAAACTTTTTTCTAAAAGATCTGCCTTATTCCCCTAATTTGGAAAATTTATCTTAACAAATTATCTGGGCTAGACCCACGAGGATGGTTTCAAGGTATTACCCACAGTATTGGGTTTGAAACTGTAACTTTGGTGATTGTCTTGATAATTATATTTGTTGTTTACTGTTGGCTTTCTATAAGGTTGGTTGATACTAACTAAACTCATTTGGTCAAGACCTTTTTTACAAATATAATAAAATAAGGACAATTGTCAAGAAGCATTTAATAAGAGGCTTCCTGTGTGCTGTTTTGGATCTGCAAGGAATTCTCTGTTCTTTATTAATTCCTGAATACTCAGGAATTAAGAGGAGAGGCAAGCCTCTCCCAGGACTGCGGAATCCAGGCATTTCCTTCATTAGTGTTTCTATATGGTGATAAGTACCGTCTTCCTTCTTGTGAACTGTATGGTAAAAGTGATTGTTTACAACTCTCTCTCTTTTTAATATGGATTGCCTATGTTTTGTAAGTCTGGAATTTTAATCTTTATCTTTGCTAAGAATAATTACCTTGTAAGACAGTATAAAACTGGACATGCAACAGACCAGTTCCAAATAGGAAAAGGAGTACGTCAAGGCTATATATTGTCACCCTGCCTATTTAACTTATATGCAGAGTACATCATGAGAAACGCTGGACTGGAAGAATCACAAGCTGGAATCAAGATTGCCGGGAGATATATTAATAGCCTCAGATATGCAGATGACACCACCCTTATGGCAGAAAGTGAAGAGGAACTAAAAAGCCTTTTGATGAAAGTGAAAGAGGAAAACGAAAAAGTTGGCTTAAACCTCAACATTCAGAAAACGAAGATCATGGCATACGGTCCCATCACTTCATGGGAAATAGATGGGGAAACAGTGGAAACAGTGTCAGACTTTATTTTTTTGGGCTCCAAAATCACTGCAGATGGTGACTGTAGCTATGAAATTAAAAGACACTTACTCCTTGGAAGAAAAGTTATGACCAACCTGGATAGTATATTCAAAAGCAGAAACATTACTTTGCCGACTAAGGTCCGTCTAGTCAAGGCTATGGTTTTTCCTGTGGTCATGTATGGATGAGAGTTGGACTGTGAAGAAGGCTGAGTGCCGAAGAATTGTTGCATTTGAACTGTGGTGTTGGAGAAGACTCTTGAGAGTCCCTTGGACTGCAAGGAGATCCAACCAGTCCATTCTGACGGAGATCAGCCTTAAGATTTCTTTGGAAGGAATGATGCTAAAGCTGAAACTCCAGTACTTTTGCCACCTCATGCGAAGAGTTGACTCATTGGAAAAGACTCTGATGCTAGGAGGGATTGGAGGCAGGAGGAGAAGGGGATGACAGTGGATGAGATGGCTGGATGGCATCATTGACTCGATGGACGTGAATCTGAGTGAACTCTGGGAGTTGGTGATGGACAAGGAGGCCTGGCATGCTGCAATTCATGGGGTTGCAAAGAGTCAGACACGACTGAGTGACTGAACTGAACTGAAATACTTTACAATACTGTGGTGGTTTTTGCCATACATTCACATGAATCAGCCATGAGTGTACATGTGTTCCCCATCCTGAAACCCCCTCCCACCTCCTTCCCCATCACATCCCTCAGGGTCATTCCCGTGCACCATCCCTGAGCACCATGTCTCATGCATTTAACCTGGACTGGCAATCTATTTCATATATGATAATATACATGTTTCAATGCTGTTCTGTCAAATCATCACACCCTAAACTACTCCCACAGAGTCCAAAATCTGTTCTTTACATCTGTGTCTCTTTTGCTATCTAGCATATAGGGTCATCATTACTATCTTTCTAAATTTCATATATATGCTTAATATACTGTATTGGTGTTTTTCTTGCTGACTTACTTCACTCTGTATAATAGGCTCCAATTTCATCCACCTCATTAGAACTGATTCAAATGCATTAATTTTAATGGATGAGTAATATTCCATTGTGTATATATATCACGGCTTTCTTATCTATTTATCTGCCAATGGACATCTGGGTTGATTCCATGTGCTGGCTACGGTAAACAGTGCTGCGGTGAACACTGGGGTACACGTGTCTCCTTCAATTCTGGATTCCTCAGTGTGTATGCCCAGCAGTGGGATTACTGGGTCATGTGGCAGTTCTATTTCCAGCTCTTTAAGGAATCTCCACACTGTTCTCCATAGTGGTGGTACAGTTTGCATTCCCACCAACAATGTGAGAGGGTTCCTTTTTCTCCACACCTTCTTCAACATTTATGGTTTCTAGACTTTTTGATAGCAGCCATTCTGACCAGCATGAGATGGTACCTCATTGTGGTTTTGATTTACATTTCTCTGATAATGAGTGATGTTGAGCGATTTTTAATGTGTTTGTTAGCCATCTCTACGTCTTCTTTGCAGAAATATCTGTTTAGTTCTTTGGCATTACATGGTCTTACATGTAGGTCTTTAATCCATTTTGAGATTATTTTTGTGTATAATGCTAGAAAGTGTTGTAGCTTCATTCTTTTACAAATGGTTGACCAGTTTTCCCAGCACCACTGGTTAAAGAGATTGTCTTTAATCCATTGTATATTCTTGCCTCCTTTGTCAAAGATAAGGTGTCCATAGGTGTGTGGATTTTTCTCTGGGCTTTCTATTTTGTTCCATTGGTCTATATTTCTGTCTTTGTGCCAGTACCATACTGTCTTGATGACTGTGGTTTTGTAGTAGAGCCTGAAGTCATGCAGGTTGATTCCTCCAGTTCCATTCATCTTTCTCAAGAATGCTTTGGCTATTCAAGGTTTTTTTGTAGTTCCTTAAAAACTGTGAAGTTATTTGTTCTAGTTCTGTGAAAAATTTTGTTGGTAGCTTGATAGGGATTGCATTGAATCTATTGATTGCTTTAGGTAGTACACTCGTTTTCACTATATTGATTCTTCTGATCCATGAACACGGCATAATTCTCCATCTATTTGTGTTCTCTTTGATTTCTTTCATCAGCTTTTTATAGTTTTCTATATATAGGTCATTTGTTTCTTTAGGTATATTTATTCTTAAGTATTTCATTATTTTCATTGCAGTGGTGAATGAAATTGTTTCCTTAATATCTCTTTTGCTTTCCTCATTATTAGTGTATAGGAATGCAAGGGATTTCTGTGTGTTGATTTTATATCCTGCAACTTTACTATATTCATTGATTAGCTCTGGCAATTTTCTGGTTGAGTCTTAGTTTTCTATGTAGAGGATCACATCTGCAAACAGTGAGAGTTTCACTTCTTGTCCGATCTGGATTCCTTTTATTTATTTTTCTTCTCTTATTGCATGGCTAAAGCTCCCAATTCTATGTTGAAAAGTAGCAGTGAAATTGGGCACCCTTGTCTTGTCCTGACTTTAGGGGAAATGTTTTCAATTTTTCACCATTGAGGATAATGTTTGCTGTGGGTTTGTCATATATAGCTCTTATTATGTTGAGTTATATGCCTTCTATGCCTGCTCTCTGGAGCGTTTTTATCATCAATGGATGTTGAGCTGTGTTAAAAGCTTTTCTCTTCATCTATGGAGATAATCACATGGTTTTTATCTTTCAGTTTGCTAATGTGATGTATCATTTTGATTGATTTGCAAATATTGAAGATTCCTTGTATCCCTAGGATAAAGCCCAATTGGTAATGATAAATGATCTCTTTTATATTTGTTGGATTCTGTTTGCTAGAATTTTGTTAAGGATTTTTGCATCTATGTTCATCAGTGATATTGGCCTGCAGTTTTCTTTTTTTTGTGTGTTATTTTTGTCTGGTTTTAGTATTAGAGTGATGGTGGCCTCATAGAATGAGTTTGAAAGTTTACCTTCCTCTGCAATTTTCTGGAAGAGTTTGAGTAGGATAGGTGTTAGCTCTTCTCTAAATTTTTGTAGAATTCAGCTGTGAAGCTGTCTGGTCCTGGGATTTTGTTTGTTGGAAGATTTTTTATTACAGTTTCTATTTCCATGCTTGTGATGGGTTTTTAAAAATTTTGTATTTCTTCCTGGTTCAGTTTTGGAAGGTTATGCTTTTGAAAGAATGTGTCCATTTCTAACAAGTTGTCCATATTATTGCCATATAGTTGCTGATAGTTGTGTCTTATGATCCTTTGTATTTCTGTGTTGTCTGTTGTGATCTCTCCATTTTCATTTCTTTTCCATGCTTGTGATGGGTTTTTAAAAATTTTGTATTTCTTCCTGGTTCAGTTTTGGAAGGTTATGCTTTTGAAAGAATGTGTCCATTTCTAACAAGTTGTCCATATTATTGCCATATAGTTGCTGATAGTTGTGTCTTATGATCCTTTGTATTTCTGTGTTGTCTGTTGTGATTTCTCCATTTTCATTTCTAATTTTGTTGATCAGATTTGTCTCCCCTTTTTTTCCTGATGAGTCTGGCACATGGGTTGTCTATTTTATTTATCTTCTGAAAGAACCAAATTTTTAGCTTTGTTTATTTTTGCTATGGTCTCCTTTGTTTCTTTTTCATTTATTTCTGCCCTAATTTTTTTTTATAATTTCTTTCCTTCTACTAACCCAAGCATTCTTCATTTCCTCTTTTTCTACTTTCCTTAGGTTTGGAGCTAGATTATTTATTTGATTTTTCTCTTGTTTCTTGAGGTAAGCTTGTATTGTTATGAACCTTCCCCTTAGCACTGATTTTATTGAATCCCATAGGTTTTGGGTTGTTGTGATTTCATTTTCTTTTGTTTCTATGCATATTTTGAATTTCCTTTGATTTCTTCTGTGATCTGTTGGTTATTCAGAAGCGTGTTGTTTAGTCTCCATATGTTTGTATTTTAAATAGTTTGTTTTCCTGTAGTTGACTTCTAATCTTACCTTGTTGTGATGAGAAAAGATATTTGGAATGGTTTCAATTATTTTGAATTTACCAAGGCTAGATTTATGGCCCAGGATGTGATCTATGCTAAAGAAGGTTCTGTGTGCACTTGAGAAAAAGGTGAAATTCTTTGCTTTGTGGTGAAACGTCTTACAGATATCAATTAGGTCTAACTGGTCCATTGTATCATTTGAAGTTTGTGTTTCCTTGCTAGTATTCTGTTTAGCTGATCTATCCATAAGTGAGAGTGAGGTATTAAAGTCTCCCACTATTATTGTGTTACTGTTAATCTCTACTTTCACACTTGTTAGTATCTGTCTCTTATACACATCTAGATGTNTGAGCAGGCCAGGCTGTGCCTCACAGCTTTACGCAGGAAAGTTTTCTCTCTCTCTTTCTTTTTTCCTCTCTAGAAGATGTGTATAAGAGACAGACTATTATTGTGTTACTGTTAATCTCTACTTTCACACTTGTTAGTATTTGCCTTACATATTTTGGTGCTCCTAAGTTGGGTGCCTATATATTTATAATTGTTGTATTTTCTTCTTGGATTGATCCTTTGAGCGTTATGTAGTGTCCTTCCTTGTCTCTTTTCACAGCCTTTATTTCAAAGGCTATTTATTCTGATGAGTATTGCTACTCCTGCTTTCTTTTGGTCTCTATTTGTGTGGAATATTCTTTTTCCAGCCCTTCACTTTCAGTCTGTATGTGTCCTTTAGTTTCAGGTGGGTCTCTTGTAGACATCATATACAGGAATCTTGTTTTATTATCCATTCAGAAAGACTTTATCTTTTGGTTGGGGCATTCAACACATTTACATTTAAGGTAATTTTTGATAAGTATGATCCTGTTGCCATTTACTTTATTTTGGGGGGTTCAGGTTTATACACCCTTTTTGTGTTTCCTGTCTAGAAAGTATCCTTTAGCATTTGTTGAAGAGCTGGTTTGGTGCTGCTGTATTCTCTTAGCTTAGATGTGTATAAGAGACAGCTATATACTTATGAATAATAACCTTAGACAATTAGTAGTCTCCCTGTTTCTAAGAACTAGTCAGTCCTCTAAGATTTCTTATACATGAACAAAACAAAAGGTTTTTTTTTCTTTCTTTGCCTTTTAGCCACTACCATTTTGGACTCCTTTTTTTCCTATTCTAACTCTTAACATCTCCCCCCACCCCTCAAGAGATGGGAGGCCCAGTTTTTTGGGAGTAGGGGCATCAAGGTCTCTCTGGATACTTCATGCTGAGCTGAGATGGTGAGGGGCATTGGGCCTTCCCCTCTCACTAGTCTCAAGCCTCAGAGTCCTTATAATGGTGTCCATCTAAGGGTAAGCAATACTTTCTGTGATTGGATGTAGTTTTATATATCCTTGTTGAACTAGGACTCCATGTTTCAGTTTCTTGACCTGGGCAGAGACAAATGGGTTAGACAATTGGTAATTCATGGGGCAATCATAGTGGTGGTGGTTTAGCCATTAAGTCATGTCCGACTCTTGTGACTCCATGGACTGTAGCCCTACAGGTCCCTCTGTCCGTGGGATTCTCCAGGCAAGAATACTGGAGTGGGCTGCCACTTCCTTCTCCAGACGATTTACCTGATCTAGGAATCAAACCTGGGTCTCCTGCATTGCAGGCAGATTCTTTACCAACTGAGCTACAAGGGAAGCCATGGGGCAATCATAAGCAGCATCAATATGGTGATAACAGCTATTAATAGGGGCATTAGCCAACTCCAAATTTCCCATCACCAGGAGAAGGATCCCCCAAAGAGATTGTAGCCACCCCAAGAATTATCCAGCTCGTTCTTTCTGAATATTTTTCTTGAGATCATGAGACTTCCTTTAATTTAGCTAGAGGTATTTACCCAGACACAACATCTCATTCAAGATGGCTCAAGTATCTCCTTGTTCAGGGATCAGGAGATCTATCTCTTGTCTATTTTGGGATACAACCCCTGCCAAGCTTTGTTGGCTCTTTAGAGCTATCCTGAGAAAGCTCATCCCAGAAACTTAATTTTAAGGGTGTTGATTAGAATGGCACTCATTTGTAGCCCTGAATAGGTATCTGGAGACCTCCCAGGGGCTCACAGGTGTATTGGGTGTCCTCTTCTATTTTCTTCCATGACTTGACTTGTGAGTAGTGAATCCAGGAGTTGTGTCCTGGTACCTTGACTGCTGTGGGGGTAGAAAGTATTACAGGGTNTTTGTAGCCCTGAATAGGTATCTGGAGACCTCCCAGGGGCTCACAGGTGTATTGGGTGTCCTCTTCTATTTTCTTCCATGACTTGACTTGTGAGTAGTGAATCCAGGAGTTGTGTCCTGGTACCTTGACTGCTGTGGGGGTAGAAAGTATTACAGGGTAGGGGCCCTTCCATGTGGGCTAGAGTTGAGCCTTTGCAGACCCATCTTTCCAGACCTTAATTAGGACTTGAGTCCCTGGAGCATATAATGATCTCTCTTTAGAATCTTTTGGGTCCTGGATGACACCCCACAAGTGTATATCTTGTCGGTAATGCCCAATGGCTATGACATAAGACCAGAGGGTCCGAGCCTCTGGATCTAGGAAGAGGTCATTGACATAAGCAAAAGGTCTCCTATATAGTATCTCATAAGGACTAAGACCAACCTGTTCCTTAGGGGCAATATGGGTGAGGAGGGGAGCTATTGGTAAAAGCCTACTTCCATCCCAGGGAGGTCTCCCAGGTTATCTTCTTTATTGCTGATTTTTAAAAATGGTTGGCTCTTTCTACTTTTCCTGAAGACCAAGGCCTCCAGGCACAATGGAAATAATAACTAATGCCCAATGCTTTAGAGAACCCTTGGTTGACCTTAGAAGTAAATTATGTCCCATTGCCACTTTGCAATTACCTGGTCACAGAAAATCTTGGAATGATTTCATGGAGCAGTTTTTTTTTTTTTTTAACCACTTCCTCAGCCTTCTCAGTCCAGGTGGGAAAGCCTTCAATCCATCCAACGAATGTATCTCTCGTGACTAATAGGTATTTATATCCTTGAGAAACTTGCATCTAGGTGAAGTCCATCTGCCAGTCCTCTCCTGGATAGGTCCCATGTCATTGGACAGGCTGGGCCAGCTGAGGTCTTTGAGCTCCTTGGGGGTTGTTTAATTGGCAACTGGGACAAGAGAAGACCACCTGCCTTATAGTTGTTTGTAGGGCTGGTCCTCTGAAGGACCTTTCTAGTAATCTTTGGGGGGCTTTCTTCCCCAAATGAGTGGTGGTATATAAGGAGTTAACCAGCTTCCATTGGAGGTTCTCAGGGAGAAAAAGGAGTCTCTCCTTTTGGAACCACCCCATATGATCTTCTTGAAAGCCCTCCTCTTAGCTTTAAGAGTCTCTCCTTCAGTATATGAAGGAGTTTCTGGCAAATTAGTCTATGGAACTAAGGTAACAACCCCTATGAAGTCATTGTTCTGTAATGTTGCTCTTTTAGCTGTCTGATCGGCTGCTTGGTTCCCTCATGCCACTTCTATGCTCCCTTTTTGGTGTCCTTTACAATGACAGACTGAAACCTCAGTGTGCAGATGGACTGCCTCCAACAGCCTAAGGATTTGATCACCATATTTAATTGGGGACCTTTGGGTGGTCAAGTGTCCTCTTTCTTTCTAAATAGCAGCATGTGCATGTAGCACCAGAAAGACATACTTGGCGTCAGTGTAAATGGCTACTCTTTTTCCTTTTCCCAGCTCTAAATCTTGAGTCAGGGCTATGAGCTCAGCTAATTGGGCTGAAGTACATGGTGGCAAAGGTTTAGCCTCCATGGTCTCAAAATTGGAAACTACTGCATATCCAGCTCTTCTTTTTCCATCCAAGACAAAGCTGCTTCCATCAATGTGCCAGATTTCCTCAGGATTGGTCAGAGGATCTTCTGACAATCCCTCTCTGGGTTTTGTACAGTGATCCAAGGTTTCTAGGCGAGAGTGAAAGGGGAGAGAGCCCTTGGGGGGTAGGCATGAGGGTAACTGGGTTAAGAACCTCACAAGGGGATATAGTCAGCCCTCAATTTTCCATCAAAACTACTTGATATCTATGGATCCTTTGATCCGAAATCCATAAATGTCCTCTCCAATTCAGGAGTTGTTTCACTTGGTGGCTGGTAAAAATAGTTTGACCCCAAGAGAGAGTTTTAAAGCATCTTCGATCAAGACTGCAATAGCTGCAAGATTTCTAAGGCAGGGAAAGATCTCTCCCCAGTAAGGGATTAGGACACTCAGGGACCACCAGAAGCTGGTGGGAAAACAGTTGTCTATCCCAGCAACAAAGAAGTGCTCAGGTGAATCTTTTTGTAATTGTTTTTTTTTGTAGCACCTAAAATGGTACAAGTTTGGGAGGAGAAGGCTCTTGAGTAGGAGGTTAGGACAGAGTTGGTGGCCCCTTTGTCAACCAATAAATTCTTGGGCCTACCTGCCACTTCCAGTTGGCTCTAGCCCCATGATGGTTATCTGTGGCAGGTGGGCTGGCTGGAGTAGGTTGCTTCAGTCCTATTGAACCATCATGAGGGAAGGCTTGCCACTTGACCTCGAGGCTCTTGGGTCCCCAGGGAAGAGTGTTGCCTAATGTCCCAATTGATGCCATTTAGGATAGTAGTCACAGTTTGGACCATCTTTGGCCCAATGTCCCGCCTGTCTACAGATGAGGCATTTGTCTCATGCCTTGTTCTTTAAGGACTCGGAGTTTGCCATTGGGCTTCCCTGGAGGGCAGCCAGCATCTAGACATGACTTGAACCTTTCCTTTTTTTCATTTCCTGGGGCTTGGCCCTCCTCTTCTGTTCTCTGTTATAAAAGGTATTGGTGGCTGTCTGGACCATCTCATCTAAAGAAGCAACAGGGTCCTGCTGCTGTAACTGTTACAACTTTATCCTGATGTCTGATGCACACTGGGGCAGAAATTTACCCTTTAAAATCACCTGTTCCTCGTAAAAGTCTAAGTCCGGATTGGTAAACTTCTGTAGGGCCTCTTTTAGCCTTTCCAGAAAGTCAGTGGCATTCTCATTGGGCTTCTGAGTTATTGCTGAGACTGGGCACAGTCCCACAACTAATAGGCTTCCTCCTATTTCCATGGGTGGACTTCCTTAGGGGTTAGTGTTTCTGAAGCTTATATAACCCAGTTCTGTTGCAACCTGAGAGCCAGGTGTACCCAGGTCAGGGTGTAGATCCCCAGGCAAGCTGAGACGTGACAGCCATCTGGAGATAGAATCCGCCTGAGGCAGGTTGGCCTCCAGATAATTGGGTTCCTGGGCAAGTTGAACCACGTCGACTTCCTGGGACCCCTGGACTTGTATATCCCTGAGCAGGTTGAGGTGTGACAACCTCCCGAAGACCATATCTCTAGGCAGGTCCAGGCAAGTCAACCTCCTGGGACCCCTGGTTGGAGTTAGATGTCCTCAAGGTCTCCAGAATGACCAGTGCTGGGTAGGATTAAGGGGTTGTAATCTTAACTCATTGCTGGCTTGCCCACCACCGATAGGAATAGGTACCATGTTGTAAAGTAATGCAAGCCTGTTCCCTGAGACTGGGAACCTGGCAAAATAGCCATAAGCCTTATCCTCTTACTGCTTTAAGGGAATGTAAGTCACTGATTTTCTCCCCTAGCCCTCCATAGGGTTTCCCTGGTGGCTCAGATGGTAAAGCGTCTGCCTGCAATGCGGGAGACCCAGGTTTGATTCCTGGGTCCGGAAGATCCCCTGGAGAAGGAAATGGCAATCCACTCCAGCACTCTTGCCTGGAAAATCCCATGGATGGAAGAGCCTGATAGGCTACAGTACATGGGTCCTAAAGAGTCAGACAAGACTGAGTCCTCCATAAGAGCAGTTTAGGGTGTTTCCAATGGTAAACATTTCATTGTCATAGGCACACTTTAGGTAATAACAGAATTAATGACAAAGGAGTGGGTTATCTGGTCATGTTAGGAACATTAAGAGTATTTTAATAATAAGCTGGGTGGAGCTATGTTGTAAGTAAGGAGTTAGCAAGTGGCTTAAGAACAAATTGATAAGAGGCAACAGATCAGATGTTCCATAATGTGGAGTGGAGATCTGATCTGGGTGTATGTTTGTAACTTTAGGAGAAGAGTGGTAAGGGTTTTGGCCCAAAGCACCTGCAAGGCTAACTCCTAAAGTGGCAAATATGGTCCCCAGAAGCCCAATTACCCTTGGACTTCTATCAGGCATTGTGTGCCTGTCACCTGCCCTAGCAGGTTCACTGAGAAATGTTGTTGCACATGTTGTAGGAAACATGGACGATAAAGACCTGAATATCTAAAGGGATTGGGTGTTATATTTCCCTCCCAAGGGCCAGCTATTTTCTGGTTGTCTCTCCAGAAGATTGTAGTAGCAACATCATGGGCCCAGATGGGGCTCAGGAAAAGGGCATGAAACAGGAGCGAAAGGAGCAGGGTATAACTTTTGACAGAATGACATAGCCCAAGGGCATAACATAAACTGATTAAAATTAAATGGCTCCAAGATAACAAGTCAAATTCAACTAAACCTTGATCCTCAAACTGCAAGCTAAATGATATACCCAGAGGTGCCAGGGCCAGTCTAGTTCAGTTCAGTCGCTCAGTCGTGTCCGACTCTTTGTGACCCCATGAATCGCAGCACGCCAGGCCTCCCTGTCCATCACCATCTCCCGGAGTTCACTCAGACTCACGTCCATCGAGTCCATGATGCCATCCAGCCATCTCAACCTCGGTCGTCCCCTTCTCCTCCTGCCCCCAATCCCTCCCAGCATCAGAGTCTTTTCCAATGAGTCAACTCTTCACATGAGGTGGCCAAAGTACTGGAGTTTCAGCTTTAGCATCATTCCTTCCAAAGAAATCCCAGGGTTGATCTCCTTCAGAATGGACTGGTTGGATCTCCTTGCAGTC
>SJYX01014939.1:249317-287014 GCA_006410675.1 Oreotragus oreotragus | reverse complement strand
TGCAGTCACCATCTGCAGTGATTTTGGAGCCCCAAAAAATAAAGTCTGACACTGTTTCCACTGTTTCCCCATCTATTTCCCATGAAGTGATGGGACCGGATGCCATGATCTTCGTTTTCTGAATGTTGAGCTTTAAGCCAACTTTTTCACTCTCCTCCTTCACTTTCATCAAAAGGCTTTTTAGCTCCTCTTCACTTTCTGCCATAAGGGTGGTGTCATCTGCATATCTGAGGTTATTGATATTTCTCCCGGCAATCTTGATTCCAGCTTGTGTTTCTTCCATTCCAGCGTTTCTCATGATGTACTCTGCATATAAGTTAAATAAGCAGGGAGACAATATACAGCCTTGACATACTCCTTTTCCTATTTGTTTAGGGTGGCCTTTCTGTAGGCTGTAAGTTTGTGGTTCCTCTTTATTGTAGAGGTCCCTCCCTGTGGGTGGGGTTGGACGAGTGGCTTTTCAAGGTTTCCTGGCTAGGGAAGCTTGTGTCAGTGTTCTGGTGGGTGTAGCTCGATCTCCTCTCTCTGAAGTGCAATGAAGTGTCCAGTAGTGAGTTCTGAGGTGTCTATGGGTTTGGTGTGACTTTTGGCCGCCTGTAATTTAGTGCTCAGGGTTGTGTTCCCACATTGTTGGAGAATTAGCTTGGTATGTCTTGCTCTCAATCCTATTGGCTCTTGGGTGGAGCTTAGTTTCAGTGTAGGTTATGGAGGCTTTTGAATGAGTTCTTGTCAATTAATATTCACTGGTGTAAGGAGTTCTCTGGTGTTCTCAAGTTTCAGATTTAAACCTCCCGCCTGTGGCTTTCAGTCTTATTCTTACAGTAGTCTCAATACTTCTCCATCCATACAACACTGATGATAAAACACCTAGGTTAATGGTGAAAAGATGCTTCACAGGGAGGTATACCCAGAGAGGTTCACAGAGTTACATGGAGAAGAGAAGAGGGAGGAGGGAGATAGACGTGACCAGGAGGAGAAGATGGGGAATCAAAAGTAGAGAGAGCAATCTAGCCAGTAATCAATTTTCTATGTGTTCTCCACAGCATGGAACACTCAGAGACTTTCACAGAGTTCCATAGAGAAGAGAAGAGAGGAAGAAGATAGAGATGACCAGGAGAAGAAGAGGGGTCCAAAGGTGAGAGACAGATCTAGCCAGGAATAAATTCCTTATTGTTCTCCAGAGCCCAGAACATCCTAAATGATTTACAGTGCTGAGTAGAAAAGAGAAGAGGGAGGAAGGAGGTAGAAGTGACCTGGGGGAGAAAAAGGAGAGTCAAAAGGGGAGGAGAGCAATTAAGCTAGTAATCACTCTCTTAAGTAAAAATGGGTACTGAAGATTGGATTTAAAGGTAGAAAATTGATAACAAAAAAGAAAAAGCAAAGATTAAAAATCTAGAGTAGAGGTTAGACTTTCAAAAATACAATATTTAAAAAACTCACAAAATTATATATATATATTATATACATGAAATTTGCTTTGAAAGTTTTTTTTTTTGCAAGCAAATAGTAGGTTATAAAAGTAAAAATTAAAGGAGTAATAAAGAACTTAAAAACAAAAAAAATAAAAAATTTCAAAATGATAATAGTAAAATATATCTAGGAATTTCTCTGGAGCTGTTGAGTGGGTGCAGTGTGGAGTCAGTTCAGTTTCAGATAGCTTCTTGTTCCAGCTTATACTTCTTCTCAAGGTCTATAAGCCCCTTCCAATGTAGTCAGTGCCAACTACGGAATGCTAATCTTTTATACTTGCCACTTCCAGAGCAGTTTCCTCTTCTTTGTTTATTTTGGCTTCCTCTGCTTACAAGTCTCTTCAGTGTCTAATTTCCACCCTGAGGCAAGGGGGTGAAAGTGGTCACTTATTTAGGCTAACTTCTTCAGTTGTGCTATGGCGAGGGAGGAGCACTGCAAACAAATATCACTGGCACGTGTGGGGAGTGCTCGCACTGTCGGGATCACACTGGGTTTGCCCCTGCTCACAGCATGTGTGCTTTCCCAGTCTACATCGCTCAGGCTCCAGGTTGTTCTGCAGGGGAAAAGTTTAAAGTGGGCCCTGGGTTTCATGTGCAATTCCCAGGTCTAAGCCACTCAGGTTCAGGTTCTGAAGTACTCCGCAAAGGCACAAACTCAGTTGGGCATGTGTTTTGTGCCCTTCCCAGGTTCCAGAAGCTCAGGCGACCACGTGCTTGGTGAGCACACTCTCTCAGCTGGGTGGTGCATCTTATCACCTCCCTGGTCCCAGCCCCTTGGTTTCCTGGGTGTTCCACAAGAGTGCCGTCTCAGGTATGCAGTTTGTCTCCTCTGGGGAGCTGATCTCTGACTGTGACCTTCCTGGTGGATGTCAACTGTCCAGGATCCCAGGAAAACTTCATTAGTAACTGGGAGCCTGCTCACAGTTTGGTGGAAGATGCCATCTCTGGGACCAAGATTGCCCTTAGTCTTCCTGCTCTGGCTGTTGCCCTACTGCCTCTCTGCCTCCAGCAGGGTGAGGGGACAGTCCGCAACTAGCTAGCTCTCCTCTGGTATTCACTCAATCTCTTGTTCTGTGAGCAGGCCAGGCTGTGCCTCACAGCTTTACGCAGGAAAGTTTTCTCTCTCTCTTTCTTTTTTCCTCTCTAGATATCCCACATTTTGGGTTGCTATCTCATGTTAGCTCCCTCAGATTGTCCTCAGGGCATTCATGCCCAGTCACCACCCCATGCATGCAGCTCTCACCTCCCTGTTCTGCTCCCGGTTGCTGGTGGCAGATGTGAGGGTCTGGGCTACCTCTCCACTGGGAGTCATGGCTAGACACATAATCTGAAGGTTTTTTTGCGTTTGTTTTTTTTTTTTCTTTAGATTATGTTGCCCTTCAAGATTCCAAACTCCCCATAGACCCAGCAGCGAGAGAATTTCCCAGTGTTTGGAAACTTCTCCTTCATGACTTCCTCCTCAGGATGGGTCTCCCTCCGTAACTCTTTTGTCTCTCTTTTCATCTTTTATATTTTGCCTTATCTCCTTTCAAAGAGAATGGGCTGCCTTTCTGGTTGCCTGGTGTCCTCTGCCTGTGTTCAGAAGTTGTTTTGTGGAATTTTCTCAGCGTTCAAACGATCTTTCAATGAATTCGTGGGGGAGAAAGTGGTCTCCCTGTCAGATTCCTCCACCATTTTATGTTTCTCTAAGAGATAACATCTATGTTTCTCTAAGAGATAAATTCATATTTTAAACTGCAATCATTGCTTATATGCGTCTACCCAAATTTCCCTCAGTAATAGCGTTTGTACTCATTATGTTCTGTATATACTGTTAAACATTTGGCCCTGAATAATTTACTAAGATAGATATTTACACTCACTCACCATATTTCGTATTATCCTTCTGAATAGTTTGTCTCCTTGGTAGAATACTCTTTCCAAATTGCTGGAATACTCTTTCCAAAAATGCTTTCAAAGAGAATATTAAAGTAAACGTTCCAAGGCTGTGGATTTCTGAAACTATATTTTATTTATCTGTTAACATTTAAATAATAATACACCTGGATGTAAAGTCTTAAAGTTAGTTTTTTTTCCATCAGAACTTTTTTGTGTTCTTATATCATTGTTTCTATCAAGAACAATAAGAACGTTAGTGTGTGATCTCCTCTTTCAATGCAAATGCTCCCCACATTTCCCTTTGATGTTCTTAAATTTCACTAATAAATTATTCATGCAGAAATTTAAAAACTATTATGTTTGGTCTCTATTAACCTGTTAAGCTAATGGCTTTATATCTACCTATAACTTGGGAAAATTCCCAAGCATGATTTTTTTAAGAACTTCTTTGTTCCATTTATTTATCCTCTTCTAAGGTTAATACACATATGTTGACACTTGTACTCTTATTCTTTTATTCCATATATCCTACATTTTCTTTTACATACATTTTTACTTTCCTGTTTCCTGGGAGAGTTCTTAAACCTGATTTTCTTAGTTCACTAATTCCTTTTTTGAGGATATCTTTGGTCAGTCAGCCAATTTCTTCAATACTGTTTTCTAACTTATTTCTACTTCATTTCCTATAACCTCCTTTATACTGCTGAGTATTTGTACTATATTTACAAACTTTTTATAATGATCTATTATCCATAAGTTTTGCTTACTCTGGAATAGTTTGTTTAGTTTCTTTCATTTCTTTTATTATGCTTTGGTTTCTCAGATATCTTACTGTTTTTCTTGTTAGCTCATGTATTCTTGTATATATAAGCTGCATTGCCTGCTGATATGTATCTGAGAGATGAAGGAAATCCTTGACCCTGATTTTGACCATTTTTTTGCAATGCACTCAATATATTTTCCTCAGGAGTATTGTCCCTCAGGAAGCAGCACCATGCCTTGACATCAACCACTGCTTTTTCTAAGGGCTACTTTCCTTGTTTATTGCCATCTAACTTAAAGATCAGTGAAGAGAATGTTCAGAGGCCTAGTTGGCCTGAAATTAGTAGTAGTCGCCCTCATTCCAACTGAGATCTAACATTGGCCTGAAAATATGCAACCACTTTTGGTTGCTGCTGTGATGACACTGCTGTTTTTCTCTCTCATGTTGGTGACAAGAAAGGCAATGATCCATCCAGGTAAATGTAAAGAAGAAAAAGTATAAAAATGATGCTTTAGACGAAATGTTTTGGGAGAGTTGTCCATCCAAATTCATATGTTAAATTCTAATACCCAACATAATGGTATTAGGAGGTAAGGGCTGTGGGACATGATTAGGTCACGAGGACTGAGTCTTCATGAATGGCACTAGTGCTTCTAATGGGATTTGTGTTCTTATAGAAGAGACTCTAAGGAGCTCCCTCACCCTTCTGCCCAGTGAGGATACAGTGAGAAGACCACCACCTATTAACCAGGAAGTGGGGTCTCAAACTAAATCTGCCATCATCTATTAATTTCTGTTGTTTTTAAGCCACCCAAAGTATGTCATTCTCTTATAGCAGCCTGAATGGAAAAAAAAAAAAAGTGCATGTCAGTCACTCAGTCATATTCAACTCTTTGTGACACCATGGATTGTAGCCTGCTAAGCTCCTCTGTCCATGGAATTCTCCTGGCAAGGATACTGGAGTGGGTTGCCAATCCCTTCTCCAGAGGATCTTCCTGACCCAGGGATCAAACCCAAGTCTCCTGCATTGCAGGCAGATTCTTTACCATCTGAGTCATCAGGGAAGCTCTGAATGGACTGAGACAAACAAGAAGATTTTTCTGACTTATCCCCTGACCCTAGGGTTTGGATTTCTTAGGAAATAGTTTCTTTCTCCTCTCACATTGGGTCCTAACCAGATTTTGAATCTCCAGGTGTTTCTTATTTTTATATTTGATCCTGGGATCCATCAAATTCTCTCTCATTTTTGTCACATCAACATGAATTTGGGTTCAATGGAGTGATTTATTAGCTTCTGTTAGTTCATTCTCTCATCAGAAACAAGGCAGTTGCAATATTTTTTTTCATTTATTTGTTGAAAAGATATAATTCTTTCAAGATTTTTGAATTAATTTACAGAGAAATGTCATGAAATCCAATACATCTTTTAAAAAGAAAAAAATGTATTCTGCTGCTGCTAAGTTGCTTCAGTTGTGTCCGACTCTGTGCCACCCCATAGATGTCAGCCCACCAGGCTTCCCCCTTCCTGAGATTCTCTAGGCAAGAATAGATCAATGGAAAAATAAATCATGCAGCAACATATCTGTTTTAAGTTATAAAAAAGAATATGTTAATCATCATATCAATTAGAAAAAGGCTGTGAAAATGGATACTTATAAATTGGAATAAGTAAAATGTTCACTTTATTCCATTTCCTTCCCTCATGGCTCAGTTGGTAAAGAATCTGCCTGTGATGCGAGAGACCCAGGGTTGATTCCTGGGTTGGGAAGATTACTCTGGAGGAGGAAATGGAAACCAACTCCAGTATTCTTGCCTGAAGAATCCCATGAACAGAGGAGCCTGGCAGTCTACAGTCCATGGGGTCACAAGAGTCAGACATGACTTAGTGACTAAACGACCACCACCACTTTAAAGAACAGTGTACAAATAGATGAAGTAGCTTAGTTCAAATTTTAGACTCATCATACTCATGGAAAAAGACAAGGATATCTTATCTTATTTTCTTCTTTATTTATCCATTTCAGAGCCTAACTTTAGTATTACTGTGAAAGTGTATGTGTATGCATTTTGGCTCTTTCCAACAGAAAATTATAGTGAAAGTCCATAGTTTGCATATCTGAAATTCTTTGCTTGTATTACTTTGCTCTGTCAGTGATAAGCATTATAAGAAATATCATAAATAAATAGGTGATATATGTATATATTACCATTTAGATTTGTTTTACAAATTAAAAATGAAATGTTTAAAGGGGCTATTTAAAGCTGAGTATCATTAGATACAGTGAACACACCAAAAGTCAGTTCTTATATGTTTTAAATGTATATGGAATCCATACTCCTTTTCTGTTCCTATTTTATTGAGCCACTGAAGGTTTCATGGTAAAAAAAATTCATGGTTGGGGGGAATATAAGTATAATCATGCCAGTTTAATACCACATAGCTTGGAAACTCTGAGTATTAATAAAAATGTCTCCCTGGGACCTACAATATTGATTTAAATCAATCGCACTATATTATACTTCAGTTGTTGCAACACTTGGAACTCTGAATCTAGTAGTAATATAAATCTCCCTTTTCCAGATATTTGTGATAATTTTATAAAAACTGTGCACTGAAGGCTAAAATATAAGAAATACAATTTTATCATAGACATCCTTCAACAGAATTTTCAAAATGCAAGTTTTTAGAGCTAGAAAATTATTATCTTAAAGTGAGTTAATAATGATATTTAACTGATTTATCTATGAAGGGGGATTATTAGTAACCATATAGTTTAGAATTTGCTTTACTTTATTGACTTCCTTCTGATTTCAGTGTAACTAGGTAGAAGATTTATTAATGAAAGAAAGCCTATTTCATATGGATGTTTTATGACTAGAAAATAGGAAGTGTTTCAGGATGAATGTCCATTGTAAATATTACTTTAACAACTGCTGTCTTTTAAAATCATACATCCTCAGGTTCTAGTTCAAGATGGTGAAGTAGAGGAATGTGTGCTCATCTCCTCCTGCAAGAGCACCAAAATTGCAACTAGCTGTTGAACAACAATCAGCAGGAGGATGCTGCAATCCACCAAAAAAGACACTCCATATCCAAAGGCAAAGAAGAAGCTACAGCAAGACAATAGGAAGGAGACAATCACGAAAAAATCAAGTTCCATACTCACTGGGTGGGTGACCCACAAACTGGAGAACAATAATACCAAAAATGTTTTCTTACTGTTATGAAGGTTCTGAACCCCACGTCAGTCTTCCCAGCCTGGGGATCCAACAAACGGACTGGGAATCCCCAGGGAATATTGCCTTGAAGGCCAGCAGGATTTTATTACAAGACTTCCACAGGGCTGGGAGAAACAGAGACTCCAGTCTTGGAGGGCACAAACAAAATCTTGGGTACACCAAGACCAATAGAAGACTGGATCAAAACTACCTGCTAGTGTTTGAGAGCCTCCTGTGGAGGCGTGGGTCAGCGGGAGCTCACAGAGGGATGTGGGCACTGGCAGCAGCATTCTGGGAATGTCCCCCTTGGTATAAATCTTCTTGGAGCTGGCTATTAATCCAACTATAGAGCTTGTAGACACAAGTGCTAGGTCACCTGATGGCAAAACCTACCAGGGAAGATTCACAACCCCACCCATCAGCAAATAATCAGAGAAAAGCTTTACTGAGCAAGACCCTGCTAACCAGAGCAAGACCCAAGTTTTCCCACTGCCAGTCCTTCCCATCAGGAAGCTTGCACAAACCTCTTGGCCTCCTCCATCAGAGGACAGACAGAAGAAACAAGAACCACAGTCTCACAGCAGCTAAAAGAAATAACCACATTACAGAAAGTTAATCAGTATGAAAAAGTAGAAAGTTATGTTGCAGATGAAGGGACAAGACAAAACCCCAGAAAAACAACTAAATGAAGTGGAGATAGGAAACCTTCCAGAAAAATAACTTTGAATAATGATAGTGAAGATGATCCCGGATCTTTGGAAAACAATGGATAAGATGCAAGAAATGTTTCCCAAACACCTAGCAGAACTAAAGAACAAACAAACAAAGATAATACATTAGAAGTAATCAATAGCAGAATAACTGAGGTAGAAGATTGGACAAATGACCTGGAGGACAAAATTATGGAAACCATTGCCACAGAACAGAATATAGAAAAATAAACAAACAAACAAACAAGGAAAAGAAATGAAGACAGCTTAAGAGACCTCTGGGACAATATTAAATGTATTAACAAAGAGAGAGAGAAAGGACATGAGAAAATATTTGAAAAGATAATAGCGGAAAACTTCTGTAACATGGGAAAGGAAATAGTCAACCAAGTACAGGAAGCACAAAGAGTACCAGGCAGGATAAACCCAAGGAGCAACACATGGCAATCAAACTGACAAAAATTAAAGACAGAGATAAAATATGACAAAACCAATAGAGTACTGTAAAGTAAAATAAAGTAAAAATAAAAATTTAAAAACATAAAATAAAAGAAACAAAGGAAAAATGAAAAATAACGTACAAGGGAACTCTCCAGGCTGATTTCTCAACAGAAACTATACAAGTCAGAAGGGAATGGCATGACATATTTAAAATGATGAAAGGGAAGAACTTACAACTAAGAATACTCAACCCAGCAAGACTCTCCTTCAGATTTGATGAAGAAATCTAAGCTTTCTAGACAAGCAAAAGTTAAGAGAATTTAGCACCACCAAGTCATCTTTACAAGAAATGCTAAAGGAACTTATCTAGGCAGGAAATATGAGAAGAAAAAGACTTACAGAAAATAAATCCCAAACAATGAAGAAAACAGAAATAGGATCATGCATATTGATAATTAGCTTAAATGTAAACGGATTAAATGCACCAACCAAAAGACAGACTGGATAGGTAGATGAAAAGATGTGCATGCATGTACTTCCACTTACCACATCACTCTGCTTGACCTCCCCCAAAATATATGTAGTTATTTTATATCATCAGGTTAATCATGTTCCCATTATGGTTTGCAGTTGTAATTATCTTTTTGTGTGGCTATTGATTGTCAAAACTGATAAACATCTTTTATTGTTGTGATTGGTAGTAGTGATTTAGTCGCTAGGTTGTGTCAGATTGTTGTGATCCCATGGACTGTAGCCTGCCAGGGTCCTCTGTCCATGGGATTCACCAGGCAAGAATACTGGAGTTGGTTGCCATTTCCCTCTCCAAAGAATCTTCCAGGAATCGAACTCAGGTCTCCAAATAACTGCAGGCAGATTCTTTACCTTTGAGCTATGAGGGGAGCTATTGTGATTATGTAACTATTATTCACTTAATATTGTTGTATCATGACTGGTCAACAGAAAAATGATGAGAATTCTATATCACCAAAACTATGGTTGAATAGAAAAACCTGTAATCACTTTTCAAAATCCAGATGCATATCAGAATTATCTTGAATTCTTTTTGAAAAATACAAATACCTAGGTATTGCTTTTTTTCTTCCAGAGCTCCAGATATGTTTCTAATGAGCAATCATATTTACAAACAACTGGACTATATGATGATCTTTTACTTTTATCTAGTTTTATTTTTCACTTTTTTTTTACTTCATATTCAGTGCTCCCATTTCATTCAGACTATGTGTTCCAATTTCTCCATCTCTTCTTTATCTTTTTTGATGTTCTTTCTCAAGCTTTTATCAAACATAGTAGAAAAGCTTTTGTATATATACATATATAAGAAAACACGAATTTTTGCCATAATAAAAAATGTATGGCATTTTGATTCCACTAGTTTGACTTAGTATGAATAAAAATGCTTGATTTTAATTTAAAAAATAGATATGCAACAAGCAACAAAGTTTTCCTGTATAAAGCAGGGAACTATAGCCAACATTTTGTAATAACATAAAATGGCAAAAAAAAAATTTCCAAAATAATGTATGTGTATGTGTATAACTAAATCACCTTGCTGTGCACCTGAAACATTGTAAGTCAACTATACTTTAATAAAATATAAATATTAAGAACAAAATATGCATCGCCAAATCTTGTCACAAAGCAACAAAAATACACAGACCATTTTAAAATGAGAAACATCCTGTAAAATAATTGGCTTAGAATCTTCAAAAATATTATCATGTAAGACTTAAAAATAAGAGGCAGAATAACTAACTATATTGGTTATAAACAGACATAATTAAGTGTATTGTCAAATTCTTTTTGATTCTTAAATTAAAATTAAAATAAAAAGGGAAACCTCATACACTTTTGGTGGGAATGTAAATCAGTGAAGCCACTGTGCAAATAAGCATGTAGGTTTCTCAAAAAGCTAAAAATAAAACTATCATACGACCCAGCAATTCCAATATATATATATATATATATATATATATTAATTTGAAAAGATACATGCACCCCCATGTTCATAGCAGCATTATTTACAATGGTCAAGAAAAGGAAGCAACATTAAGTATCCATCAACACATGAATGGATAAAGATGTGGTGTGTACACACACACATACACACACAAATTTGACTATTATTCAGCTCTAAAAAGAAAGGAAATTTTGCCATTTGAAACTACATGTATGGGTTTTAAAAGTATTTTCAACATTTTAATTGTAATAAAATGTACAAATATATGTATTTAAAGTATACAGCACAATAAGTTAATATACATATGCATTGAGGAATGGCTGCCATGATCAAGATAAATAACATATTCATCACTTCATGTAGTTCAATTTTTAGGGAAATAAGGATGCTTAAGAGGAACTGTCAAAAAATTTCAAGTATACAATATTATATTATTTAACTACATTCATCATGTTTTACGGGCTTCCCTGGTGGCACAGATGGTAAAGAAACTACCTGCAATGCAGGAGACCTGAGTTCAATCCCTGGGTTGGGAAGATCCCCTGGAGGAGGGAATGGTGACCCACTCCAGTATTCTTGCTTGGAGAATCCCCATGGACAGAAAAGCCTGGTGGGCTACAGTCCATGGGGTCACAGAGAGTCAGACATGAATGAGTGACTAAGCACAGCACCATGTTGCACAGTAGATCTTCAGAACTTACTTAACTGTAACTGTACCCTTAGACATATATAGAGCCATTTCCCCCTCTCCCTAGTCTCTAGCAACCACCATTCTTTTTTTTTTACAGTCTTCATTCTTAATAAATTATTTTAAATTAATTTATTCATTTTTAATTGAAGGATAATTGCTTTACATAATTTTGTTGTTTTCTGTCAAACCTCAACATGAATCAGCCATAGGTATATGTATATTTCCTCCCTTTTGAAAGTCCCTCCCATCTCCCTTCCCATTCCACTCATCTAGGCTGATACACAACTCCTGTTTGAATTTCCTGAGCCATGCAGCAAATTCCTGTTGACTATCTGTTTCACATATGGTAATGTAAGTTTGCATGTTACTCTTTCTATAAATGTCACCCTCTCCTACCCCTCCCCATGTCCATAAGTCTAGTTTCTATGTCTGTTTCTCCATTGCTGCCCTATAAGTAAATTATTCAATATCATTTTTCTAGATTCTATATATGAGTTAGAATACAATATTTATCTTTCTCTTTCTGACTTATTTCACTCTTTAAAGCATCTACCTGCAATGCAAGAGACCCGGGTTCAATCCCTGGGTTGGGAAGATCCCCTGGAGAAGGAAATGGCAATCCACTCCAGTACTTTTGCCTGGAAAATCCCATGGATGGAGAAGCCTGGTAGGCTACAGTACATGGGGTTGCAAAGTCAGAAATGACAAAGTGAGTTCATTTTCACTTTCACTCTGTATAATAGGCTCTAGGTTCATCCATCTCATTAGAATTGATTTAAATGTGTTCATTTTTATGGCTTAGTACTATTCTGTTGTGTATATGTACCACAAATTCTGTATCCATTCATCTGTGGATGGACATCTAAGTTGTTTCCATGTTCCAGCTATTATAAAAAGTGCTGCAATAAACAATGGGATACATGTGTCTTTTTCAATTTTAGTTTCCTCAGGTTATATGCCTAGGGGTGGATTATAAGAGACTATTATGAACAACTATATGGCAGCAAAATGGATAACCTGGAATAAATGGACAGATTCTTAAAAAAGTTCAATCTTTCAAGAATGAACCAGGAAGAAATAGAAATTATGAACAACCCAATCTCAAGCACTGAAATTGAGACTGTGATAAAAAAGAAAATCTCCCCAAAAAACACACAAAAGCCCAGGACCATATGGCTTCACAGGAGAATTCAATCAAATATTTCTATCAAACGGTAGCTCAGATGGTAAAGCATTTGGCTGCAATGTGGGAGACCAGGGTTCAATCCCTGGATTGGGAAGATCCCCTGGAGAAGAAAATGGCAATCCACTCCAGTTCTCTCACTTGGAAAATCGCATGGATGGAGGAGCCCAGTAGACTACAGTCCATGGGGTCGCAAAGAGTCAGACATGACTAAGCGAGTTCACTTTAATGCCTATCCTAAAACTCTTTCAAAACAATTGCAGAGTAAGGAACACTTCTAAACTCATTCTATGAGTCTACCACCACCCTGTTACCAAAACCAGACAAAGACAACACACAAACAAAGAAAACTACAAGCCAATATCACTGATGAACATAGATTCAAAAATCCTTGACAAAGTTTTACCAAACAGAATTCAGCAACACATCAAAAAGCTCATACACCATGATCAAGTTGGGTTTATTCCAGGGATGCAAGTATTCTTCAATATATGCAAATCAATAATTTTGATATACCATATTAACAAATTTAAATGTAAAAACCAAATGATCATCTCAATAGATACAGAAAAAGCCTTTGATAAAATTCAGCACCCATTTATGATTAAAACTCTTCAAAAAATGGGCATAGAAGGAATCTACCTCAACATAGTAAAGGCCATATATGATAAGCCTACAGAAACATTATTCTCAATGGTGAAAAACTGAAAGCATTCTCCCTAAGATCAGTAACAAGACAAGGGTGTCCACTTTCATCATTAGTATTCAACATAGTTTTAGAAGTCCTAGCTACAGCATTCAGAGAATGCTGTAAAAAATAAAAATAAAAGGAATCCAGATCAGAAAAGAAAAAGTAAAGCTCTCACTGCAGATGACATGATACTGTACATAGAAAACCCTAAAGATACTATCAGAAAATTACTAGAGCTAATCAGTGAATTTAGCAAAGTTGCAGGATACAAAATCAATAAACAGAAATCACTTGAATTTCTATATACTAGCAATGAAAAATAAGAAAAAGAAATTAAGCAATAAATCCCATTCACCATTGCAACAAAAAGAATAAAATATCTAGGAGTATTCTATTCTTATGAATTGGTCTCTTAAAAAAATCAGATTTAAGTGATACCATATTGTACTTATTTATGTCTGTGTGAATTTTTACTTAGCATGATGTCCTCCAGATTCATTCATGATTTTTCAAATGGCAGAATTTTTAGGCTAAGTAAAATTTCACGCTGTGTGTGTGTGTATAATATATAAACAATGAACTATTATTTAGAAGCTGGTTTTAGAAAAGACAGAGGAACCAGAGATCAAATTGCCAACATCTGCTGGATCATGGAAAAAGCAAGGGAGTTCCAGAAAAAAACATCTATTTCTGCTTTATTGACTATGTCAAAGCCTTTGACTGTGTGAATCACAATAAACTGGAAAATTCTGAAACAGATGGGAATACCAGATCACTTAACCAGCCTCATGAAAAATCTATATGCAGGTCAGGAAGCAACATTTAGAACTGGACATGGAACAACAGACTGGTTTCAAATAGGAAAAGGAGTACGTCAAGGCTGTATATTGTCACCCTGCNCTTGAGAAATCTGTATGCAGGTCAGGAAGCAACAGTTAGAACTGGACATGGAACAACAGACTGGTTTCAAATAGGAAAAGGAGTACGTCAAGGCTGTATATTGTCACCCTGCTTATTTAACTTATATGCAGAGTACATCATGAGAAACGCTGGACTGGAAGAATCACAAGCTGGAATCAAGATTGCCGGGAGAAATATCAATAACCTCAGATATGCAGATGACACCACCCTTATGGCAGAAAGTGAAGAGGAGCTAAAAAGCCTCTTGATGAAAGGGAAAAAGGAGAGCAAAAAAGTTGGGTTAAAGCTCAACATTCAAGAAACTAAGATCATGGCATCCGTTCCCATCACTTCATGGTAAATAGATGGGGAAACAGTGGAAACAGTGTCAGACTTTATCTTTTTGGGCTCCAAAATCACTACAGATGGTGACTGTAGCCATGAAATTAAAAGACGCTTACTCCTTGGAAGAAAAGTTATGACCAACCTAGATAGTATATTCAAAAGCAGAGACATTACTTTGCTGACTAAGGTCCGCCTAGTCACGGCTATGGTTTTTCCTGTGGTCATGTATGGATGTGAGAGTTGGACTGTGAAGAAGGCTGAGTGCCGAAGAACTGATGCTTTTGAAGTGTGGTGTTGGAGAAGACTCTTGAGAGTCCCTTGGACTGCAAGGAGATCCAATCAGTCCATTCTGAAGGAGATTGGCCCTGGGATTTCTTTGGAAGGAATGATGCTAAAGCTGAAACTCCAGTACTTTGGCCACCTCATGTGAAGAGTTGACTCATTGGAAAAGACTCTGATGCTGGGAGGGATTGGGGGCAGGAGGAGAAGGGGACGACCGACGATGAGATGGCTAGATGGCACCACGGACTCAACAAACTTGAGTCTGAGTGAACTCTGGGAGATGGTGATGAACAGGGAGGCCTGGCGTGCTGCAATTCATGGGGTCGCAAAGAGTCGGACATGACTGAGCCACTGAACTGAACTGAACTGAAATAATGTATATATTTTACTTATCCATTTTTATATTGAAGGATGTCTAGTTGTTTCCAAGTTTTTGTAATTTTGAATATTGCTAAAATATTTCACATTCTCACAATGAATGTGAGCCTCCGGATACATCTTGGAGCTACTGTACCTGGATGAACTTGGAGAATGTTTAGTAAGTGAAATATGTCAGGCAGAGAAAGACATACTATATTTTATCACTTATATGTGGAATCTAAAATTAGAACAAACTAGTGAACATATTAAAAAGGAAACATACTCACAGAGAACAAATTAGCACTTACTATTGGAGACAGGGAAGGGGGAGGGGCATAAATAGGAGATTAAGAGGTACAAACTATTATGTCTATAAACTTCATACATACACTGTACAACACAGAGAACATAGCCAATATTTTATAATAACCAGTGGTATAGTATAACCTTTAAAAATTGTGAATTACTATGTTGTATAGTTATAGGATATAATATAGCAAATTCCCTATATATAAACCTACAATTTGCAGACTTTCAAAGACACAACTGTGCATTCCACCAGCCTCAGGCGTGAGTGAAATTGCAGCTTGCCCTCCATCTCCTATTGCTGAGAATCCTTCAGCTCTATTATTATTATAATTATTTATTCTTTGATAAATATGTTGTGTCCTTCTTTGTCTCTTTTCACAGCCTTTTTTTCAAAGTCTATTTTATCTGTTTTGAGCATTGCTACTCCTGCTTTCTTTTGGTCTCCATTTGAGTGAAATATCTTTCTCCAGCCCTTAACTTTCAGTCTGTATGTGTCCCTACATTTGAGGTGGGTCTCTTGTAGACAGCATATATAGGTTTTTTTTTTTTTTATCCATTCATTCTGTCTTTGTCTTTTGCTTGAGGCATTCAACCCATTTACATAAGGTAATTACTGATAAGTATGACCCCGCCTCTGAGAAATCTGTATGCAGGTCAGGAAGCAACAGTTAGAACTGGACATGGAACCACAGACAGGTTTCAAATAGGAAAAGGAGTACGTCAAGGCTGTATATTGTCACTCTACGTATTTAACATATATGCAGAGTACATCATGAGAAATGCTGGACTGGAAGAAACACAAACTGGAAACAAGATTGCCGGGAGAAATATCAATAACCTCAGATATGCAGATGACACCACCCTTATGGCAGAAAGTGAAGAGGAACTAAAAAGTCTCTAGATGAAAGTGAAAGTGGAGAATGAAAGAATTGGCTTAAAGCTCAACATTCAGAAAACGAAGATCATGGCATCCGGTCCCATCACTTCATGGGAAATAGATGGGGAAACAGTGGAAACAGTGTCAGACTTTATTTTTTTGGGCTCCAAAATCACTGCAGATGGTGACTGCAGCCATGAAATTAAAAGACGCTTACTCCTTGGAAGAAAAGTTATGACCAACCTAGATAGCATATTCAAAAGCAGAGACATTACTTTGCCAACTAAGGTCCGTCGAGTCAAAGCTATGGTTTTCCCTGTGGTCATGTATGGATGTGAGAGTTGGACTGTGAAGAAGGCTGAGTGCCGAAGAATCGATACTTTTGAACTGGGGTGTTGGAGAAGATTCTTGAGAGTCCCTTGGACTGCAAGGAGATCCAACCAGTCCATTCTGAAGGAGATCAGCCCTGGGACTTCTTTGGAAGGAATGATGCTAAAGCTGAAACTCCAGTACTTTGGCCACCTCATGCGAAGAGTTGACTCATTGGAAAAGACTCTGATGCTGGGAGGGATTGAGGGCAGGAGGAGAAGGGGACGACAGAGAATGAGATGGCTGGATGGCATCACTGACTCAATGGCCGTGAGTCTGGGTGAACTCTGGGAATTGGTGATGGACAGGGAGGCCTGGCGTGCTGTGATTCATGGGGTCAAAGTGATTCAGACACGACTGAGCGACAGAATTGAACTGATGACCCCATTGCCATTTACTTTGTTGTTTTAGGTTCGAGTTTATACAGGCTTTCTTTGTTTCCTGTGTAGAGAAGATCCTTTAGCATTTGTTGAAGAGCTGGTTTGGTGGTGCTGAATTCTCTCAGCTCATGCTTGTCTGTAAAGCTTTTGATTTCTCCTTCATATTTGAATGAGAACCTTGCTGGGTACTGTAATCTGGGTTATAGGTTTTTCTCTTTCATCATTTTAAGTATGTCCTGCCATTCCCTTCTGACTTGGAGAGTTTCTAACTGTTATCCTTGTGGGGATCCCCATGTGTGCTAATTGTTGCTTTTCCGTTGCTGCTTTTAATATTTGTTCTTTGTGTTTAATCTTTATTAATTTGATTAATATGTGTCTTGGGGTGTTTCACCTTCAGTTTATCCTATTTGGGACTCTCTGGGTTTATTGTACCTGTGTGGCTATTTCCTTCCCTATTTTAGGGAAGTTTTCAATTATTAACTCCTTAAATATTTTATCATAGCCTTTCTTTTTGTCTTCTTCTTCTGGGACTCCTATGATTCAAATGTTGGGGTGTTTGACATTGTCCTAGAGGTCTCTGAGTTTGTTCTAATTTCTTTTAATTCTTTTTTCCTTTTTTCCTCTCTGCTTCATTTATTTCCACCATTGTATCTTCCACCTCACTTATCCTATCTTCTGCCTCAGTTATTCTACTGTTGGTTTCCCTTCAGAGTGCTTTGATCTCAGGTATTGCTTTATTTATTATTTATTGACTCTTATTTCTTCGAGATCCTTGTTAACTTTTCTTGCATCTTCTCAGTTCTTGTCTCCAGACTATTTATCTGAAACTGCATTTTGTTTTCAAGATTTTGGATCATTTTTACTATCATTATTCTGAATTCTTTTTCAGTTAGACTCCTTATTTTCTACTCTTTAGTTTGGTTTGTTGTACTTTTATCATGTTCCTTTATGTGCTGAATATTTCTCTGCTTTTCATCTTGTTTAGGTTGTTCTGCATGGAGTGGTCTTTCTGTAGGCTGGAAGTTTGTGGTTCTTCTTTATTTTTGAGATTCCTCTCAGTGGGTGAGGTTGGATAAGTGGCTTGTCAAGGTTTCCTGGTTAGGGAAGCTTGCTTCAGTGTTCTGGTGAGTGGAGCTGGATCTCTTCTCTCTGGAGTGCAATTTAGTGTCCAGTAGTGAGTTTTGAGGTGTCTATGGGTTTGGTGTGACTTTTGGCCACCTATATTTTTGTGCTCAGTGTTATGTTCCTGATTTGTTGCAGAATTAGCTTGGTATGTCTTGCTCTGAAACTTGTTGGCTCTTGGGTGGAAATTGGTTTCATTGTAGGTGTGGAGGTTTTTGAATCAGCTTTTGTCAATTAATGTTCCCTAGAGTCAGGAGATTTCTGGTCATCTTAAGTTTTGGATTTAGCCCTCCTGCCTCTGGCTTTCAATATTATTCTTATAGTATCCTCTAGACTTCTCCACCAATACAGCACTGATGACAAAACATCTAGTTTAATGGTGAAAAGATTCTCCACAGTGAGGGACACCGAGAGAGGTTATATGAAGAAGAGAAGAGGAAGGAGGCAGATAGAGGTGACCAGGATGAGAACAGGGGGAATCAAATGGGGAGAGATAAGTCTAGCCAGTAATCAATTCCCTGTTTGCTCTCCACAGTCTGGATCACTCAGAGTGGTTCACAGAGTTCCACAGAGAAGAGAAAAGGGAGGAAGGAAATAGAGGTGACCAGGAGGAGACAAGAGGGAGTCAAAAGGAGAGATACCTGTCTAGCCTGTGATCATTTCCCTGTTTTCTCCACAACTGAAACACCCAAAGAGATTAACAGAGTTAAGTAGAGAAGAGAAGGGGGAGGGAGAAGATAGAGGTGACCTGGGGGAGTAAAAGGAGAGTCAAAAGGGGAGAGAGAAATCAAGCCAGTAATCACACTCCTAAGTGAAAGTGTGTACTGAAGACTGGATTCTTAAAGGTGCAAAATTGATAACAAATACCAAAAAGCAAAGATTAAAAATCTAGCATAGAGGTTAGACTCAAAAATACAATATTAAAAAAACAAAATCACAAAATTATATTTAAAAAATATGAAATTTTCTCTAAAAATAGGGTCTTTTTCTCAAAGTGATAGTAGGTTTTAAAATGAAAATTAAAGGATGAATACAGAACTTTAAAATAAATAAAAATTAAAAAATGATAATAGTAAAATATATTTAGGAATTTCTGTGAAGCTGCTGAGGGCACAGTGTGGTCAGTTCAGTTTCAGATATTTCTTTGTTCCATATTATACTTCTTCTCAAGATCTATAGGTCCCTTCCAATGTAGCCAGTGCTAACTACAGGGTTTTAACCTGTTGCACGTATCACTTCCAAAGCTGTTCCCTCTTCTTTATTTCAGCTTCCTCTGTTTGCAAGGCTCTTCAGTATCTAATTTCCACCCTACACAAGGGGGCAAAGGTTGTCATTTATTTAGGCTCACTTGTTCAATTGTGCTGCAGGGAGGGAGGAACACTGCAAACAAATATCACTGGCATGTGTTGGGAGTGCATGGAGTGTCTGGGCCACACTGGGTTTCCCCCCTCTCACGGTGTGTATGTTTTCCTGGTCTACAGTGCTCAGGCTCCAGGTTGTTCTGCCAGGGAATTGTAAAAGGTGAGCCCTGGGTTGTGTGCAATTCCCAGATCTATGCCACTCAGGTTCAGGTTCTCGGGTACTCCACAAAGGCACAGACTGAGTTGGGCCTGCGTTTTGTGCCCTTCCCTGGTCCTAGCAGCTCGGCCAACCAGATGCTTGGCGAGTGCACTCTACCCAGCTGAGCAGTGCATCTTATCACCTCCCCGATCACAGCTGCTTCATTTCCTAGGTGTGCAGTGCGAGTGCTGTCTCAGGTATACTGTGCATCCTTTCTGGGGTGCTGATTCATGGCTGTGACCCTCCTGATGGATGCCAACATTCCAAGATCCCAGGAAGACTTGGTTAGCAACTGGGAGTCCACTCGCAGTTTGGTAGGGGATGCCATATCTGGGGCCAAGTCTGCCCCTTTCCTTCTGGCTCTGGCTATTGCCCGCCTGCCTCCCTGGCTCCAGTGGGGGATGGGCCAGTCTGCAGCCTGCTAACTCTCCTCTGGTATTCGCTCAGTCCTTTATTCTGTGAGCAGGCCTGGCATCGCCTTTGGTTAGAGCTTTTCACAGGAAAGTGCTCTCTCTCTCTTTCCTTTTTTTTTCTTTTTTCCCTCTCTGGCTCTCCCCAGATTTGGGTTCCTATCTCATGTTAGCTCCCTGAGATTGCCCTTAAGGCATTCAGACGGGGTCCTTACCTTAGGCAATGCAGCCCAGGCCTCCCTGTTCATCCTGCTTGCTTGTGGTGGATGTGAGCGTCTGGGCTACTTTTCTGCTGAGAGTGGCATTTAGGCGCATAATCTGTGGGTTTTATTTATTTATTTCCCCCCCTGGTTATGAGAAAGGCATAAAACGCAGTCACAAAATGCAGGCCCAACTGAGTCTGTGCCTTTGTGGAGTACCCAAGAACCTGAACCTGAGTGGCTTAGTCCTGGAAAGTGCACGCAACCAAGGGCCCACCATAATCAGTTCCCTGGAAGAGCAATCTGGAGCCTAAGCAGTGAAGAACAGGAAAGCACACATGCCATGAGCAGAACAAACCCAGTGTGACCCAGACACTACACCCAGGTGCGGTGCGTCTTATCACCTTCCTGGTCCTAGCTGCTCAGTTTCCTGGGTACACAGCAGCATCTCGGGGTGCTGTGTGCCTCTTCTGGGGAGCTGATCTTTGGCTGTGACCCTCCTGATGGTTCTCAACCATCCAGGATCCCAGAAAGACTTTTTTTTTTTTTTTTTTTTCCTCTCTGGCTCTCCCAGGGTTTGGGTTCCTATCTCATGTTAGCTACCTGAGATTGCCCTTAGGGCATTCAGACAGGGTCCTTACCTTAGGCAATGCAGTCCGTGCCTCCCTGTTCATCCCCTTCTTGCTTGTGGTGAATGTGAACGTCTGGGCTACTTCTCTGCTGGGAGTTGCAGTTAGGTGCATAGTCTGTGGGTTTTATTTATTTATTTTCCCCCCTGGTTATGTTGCCCTCTGATATTCCAAAACTCCCCACAGACCCACTGGTGAGAGAGTTTCCTGGTGTTTGGAAACTTCTCTTCTTTTAAGACTCCCTGCCCAGGATGAGTCTCCATCCCTAACTCTTTTGTCTCTCTTTTTACCTTTTATAATTTGTCCTACTTCCTTTAGAAGACAATGGGCTCCCTTTCTGGGTGCTTGATGTACTCTGCCAGCATTCAGAAGTTGTTTTGTGGTATTTACTCAGCGTTCAAATGATCTTTTGATGAATTTGTGGGGGAGAAAGTGGNTTGGAGAATGGCATTGAAGCATGTATAATAGCTATATAAGAAACGAATTGCCAGTCCAGTTTTGATGCAGGATACAGGATGCTTGGGGCTGGTGCACTGTAATGACCCAGAGGGATGGTACGGGGAGGGAGGAGGAAGGGGGGTTCAGGATGGGGAACACATGTACACCCATGGTGGATTAATTTTGATGTATGGCAAAACCAATACAATATTGTAAAGCAATTAGCATCCAATTAAAATAAATAAATTTAAATAAAAAAGAAAACATGCAAATGATGCACCAAATGGTTTGCAGTTTACTTTAAACAAAAGAATTTCTACTTCAGTTTTTGCATAATTAAGACTTTCTTTTTAAAATACATAGCACTTGGTCAACAAAGGCCCAGAGGGGCTAAATAATTGAACAATAACATAGCTAGCACTTCTTAATTTTTATAAAACTATTTAGAAAATAACTATAAATAAATAATTGAGTAAGTAAGCAATTGATAATTAAAATCCGACTAAAGTACAGAATATTATAGTTTAATATATCCTGCCTTAGGAGTAATTCCAGGGAAATAATGAAAATTCTACTGAGACATATGATCACCACCATTTTGTTTTCACTGAGTAGAAAATGCAGATTTAAATTTCACTATAGGTTCAGAGGTTAAAGTGTCTGCCTGGAATGCAGGAGACCTGGGTTCAGTCCTTGGGTTGGGAAGATCCCCTGGAGAAGGAAAGGGCAACCCACTCCAGTACTCTTGCCTGGAGAATCCCATGGACAGAGGAGCCTGGTAAGCTACAGTCCATGGGGTCGCAAAGAGTCGGACACGACTGAGTGACTTCACTTTCACTATAGGTTCTCTTGGGTTATTTACTATCAGAGTTCTACGCTATCCAGAAACTTTATAATACTTGGTACTTTATTGTCCCATCTGATCTAGCCATTTTATTGCTGTTCAGTCTCAGTCGTGCCCAACTTTTTCGACCACATGGAATGCAGCACGCCAGGCTTCCCTGTCCTTTATGATCTCCCAGAGCTTGCTCAAAGTCATGTCCATTGAGTCAGTGATGTCATCCAACCATCTCGTCCTTTATTGTCCCCTTCTTCTCCTGCCTTCAATTGCTCCCAGCATCAAGGTATTTTCTATTGAGCTAGGTCTTCACATCAGGTGATCAAGGTATTGGAGTTTCAGCTTCAGCATCAGTCTTTCCAATTAATATTCAAGATTAATTTATTTTAGAGTTAACTGGTTTGATCTCTTTGCAGTCCAATGGACTCTCAAGAGTCCAATACCATAGTTCAAAGGCATCAGTTCTGCAGTGCTCAGCCTTCTTCATAGTTCAGCTCTCATAATTGTACATGATTACTGGAAAAAGCATAGCTTTGACTATACTACCATTTGTCAGGTAAGTAATGTCTCTGTTTTTTAATATGCTGTCTAGGTTTGTTATAGCTTTTATTGCAAGGAGCAAGGAATAATTTAATTTAATTTAGATATTTTAATTTAATAATTCATTTAAAATAATTTATTTTAATTATTAAAATATTTTAATTTCATGGCTGCAGTCACCATCTGCAGTGATTTTGGAGCCCCCCCCCCAAAAAAAAAGTCTCTCACTATTTCCATTATATCCCTATCTATTTGCCACGAAGTGATGGGACTTGGTGCCATAATCTTCAGTTTTTGAATGTTGAGTGTTAAGCCAGCTTTTTCACTCTCCTCTTTCACTTTCATCAAGAGGCTCTTTAGTTACATAAAGCAGTAAAGTAGGCAGACTCTGGTTTGGGGGGTAGATGCTTGGGAACAGGGGGTTTCCTGAGGCTCAATCCCGCTTTTGCGTATGCCAAACCCTCCTTCTTCATGACCTTTGCCATGGGCGGATTTCCTCATACTGGCTCCCGGCAAAGAACTTTAATTCTTAATTACACAGAGATTTATTTATTTCACTGGTTAACACCTAGAGAAAATTTGCCCCCAGGGGATGTTTGGAAATATCTGTAGACATTTTTTTAAAATTATTACAACATGGCACTGAGGGGGCAAGGACATAGAAACAGGGTGGTTTGGGAAGAAGGGTTTCCATTAACAACTAGTATGTAGAGGCCAGGAATGGTATTAAATATTCAACAATATACAAAGTACAGCACCCCACAGCAAATAATCATCCAGCCCTAAATATCAACAGTGCCAATGTTGAGAAATTTTGTTTTTACTGCTAATATCTTTGCTTAGATATATGTCAGTTTAGGCATAATCTTGGATACTATTTTGTTTATAAGAGAAAAATAAATTTGGGCCAACAAGTTCCAGAGCAAGACATGCAAATTCTCCAGCAACACAGGAACACAGCCCTGAGCTGCAATATACAGGCTGCCCAAAGTTATTCCAAACCCATTGACATCTCAAAACTCATTACCGTACACTTCACTGCACTTTAGAGAGAAGGAATCAAGCTCCACCTACCAGAACACCGACACAAGCTCCCCTAACCAGGAAACCTTGACAAGCTACCCGTACAACCCCACTCACAGCAAAGAAAGTCCACAATATAGAGAACTCCACAAATTGCCAGAATACAGAAAAGCCACCCCAAACTCAGCAATATAAAAAGATGAAGATACAGAGGAATACGCAGGAAGTAAAGGAACAGGATAAATGCCCACCAAACCAAACAAAAGAGGGAGACATAGGGAATCTACCTAATAAAGAATCCCAAATAATGATAGTGAAAATGATCCAAAACCTTGAAATCAAGATGGAATCACAGATAAATAGCTTGGAGACAAGGATTGAAAAGATGCAAGAAAGGTTTAGCAAGGACCTAGAAGAGATAAAAAAGAGTCAATATATAATGAATAATGCAATAAATGAGATAAAAAACACTCTGAAGGCAAAAAATAGTAGAATAATGGAGGGAGAAGATAGGGTTAGTGAAGTAGAAGATAAAATGGTAGAAATAAATGAATCAGAGAGGAAAAAAGAAAAATGAATTAAAAGAAATAAGGATAATCTCAGAGACCTCCAGGACAATATAAATGCCCCATCACTCGAATCATAGGAGTCCCAGAAGAAGAAGACAAAAAGAAAGACCATGAGAAAATACTTGAGGAGATAATAGTTGAAAACTTCCCTCAAGTGGGGCAGGAAATAATCACCCAAATCCAAGAAACCCAGAGAATAGCAAACAGGAAAAACTCAAGGTAAAACACCCCAAGACACATATTAATCAAATTAACAAAGATCAAACACAAAGAACAAATATTAAAAGCAGCAAGGGAAAAACAACAAATAACACACAAGGGGATTCCCATAAGGATAACAGCTGATCGTTCAATAGAAACTCTTCAGGCCAGGAGGGAATGAGAAACAAACAGGAAAAACTCAAGGTAAAACACCCCAAGACACATATTAATCAAATTAACAAAGATCAAACACAAAGAACAAATATTAAAAGCAGCAAGGGAAAAACAACAAATAACACACAAGGGGATTCCCATAAGGATAACAGCTGATCGTTCAATAGAAACTCTTCAGGCCAGGAGGGAATGAGAAGACATACTTAAGAGATGAAAGAAAATAACATACAGCCCAGATTACTGTACCTAGCAAGAATCTCATTCCAATATGAAGGAGAAATCAAAAGCTTTATAGACAAGCACAAGCTGAGAGAATTCAGCACCACCAAACCAGCTCTCCAACAAATGCTAAAGGATCTTTTCTATACAGGAAACAAAAAAAGGGTGTATAAACTCGAACCCAAAACAGTAAAGCAAATGTCAACAGGATCATACTTATCAATAATTACCTTAAATGTAAATGGGTTGAATATCCCAACCAAAAGACAAAGACTGACTGAATGGATACTAAAAGAAGACCCTGTATATGTTGTCTACAAGAGACCCACCTCAAAACAGGGGACACATGCAGACTGAAAGTGAAGGGCTGGAAAAAGATATTCCATGCAAATAGAGACCAAAAGAAAGCAGGAGTTGCAATACTCATATCAGATAAAATAAACTTTAAAACAAAGGCTGTGAAAAGAGACAAAGAAGGACACTACATAGTGATCAAAGGATCAATCCAAGAAGAAGATATAACAATTATAAATACATATTCACCCAACATAGGAGCACCACAATATGTAAGACAAATGCCAACAAGTATGAAAGGAGAAATTAACAATAACACAATAATAGTGGGAGACTTTAATACCCCACTCACACCTATGGACAGATCAACTAACCAGAAAATTAACAAAGAAACGCAAACTTTAAATGATACAATAGACCAGTTAGACCTAATTGATATCTATAGGACATTTCACCCCAAAACAATGAATTTCACCTTTTTCTCAAGTGCTCACGGAACCTTCTCCAGGATAGATCACATCCTGGGACATAAATCTAACCTTGATAAATTCAAAAAAATCGAAATCATTCCAAGCATCTTTTCTGACCATAATGCATTAAGATTAGATCTCAATTACAGGAGAAAAACTATTAAAAATTCCAACATTTGGAGGCTGAACAATACGCTTCTGAATAACCAACAAATCACAGAAGAAATCAAAAAAGAAATCAAAATGTGCATAGAAATGAATGAAAATGAAAACACAACAACCCAAAACCTGTGGGACACTATAAAAGCAGTGCTAAGAGGAAAGTTCATAGCAATACAGGCATACCTCAGGAAACAAGAAAAAAGTCAAATAAATAACCTAACTCTACACCTAAAGCAACTAGAAAAGGAAGAAATGGAGAACCCCAGAGTTAGTAGAAGGAAAGAAATCTTAAAAATTAGGGCAGAAATAAATGCAAAAGAAACAAAAGAGACCATAGCAAAAATCAACAAAGCCAAAAGCTGGTTTTTTGAAAAGATAAATAAAATTGACAAACCATTAGCCAGACTCATCAAGAAACAAAGGGAGAAAAATCAAATCAATAAAATCAGAAATGAAAATGGAGAGATCACAACAGACAACACAGAAATACAAAGAATCATAAGAGACTACTATCAGCAATTATATGCCAATAAATTGGACAACGTGGAAGAAATGGACAAATTCTTAGAAAAATACAACTTTCCAAAACTGAACCAGGAAGAAATAGAAAATCTTAACAGACCCATCACAAGCACGGAAATTGAAACTGTAATCAGAAATCTTCCAGCAAACAAAAGCCCAGGTCCAGACGGCTTCACAGCTGAATTCTACCAAAAATTTCGAGAAGAGCTAACACCTATCCTACTCAAACTCTTCCAGAAAATTGCAGAGGAAGGTAAACTTCCAAACTCATTCTATGAGGCCACCATCACCCTAATACCAAAACCTGACAAAGATGCCACAAAAAAAGAAAACTACAGGCCAATATCACTGATGAACATAGATGCAAAAATCCTCAACAAAATTCTAGCAATCAGAATCCAACAACACATTAAAAAGATCATACACCATGACCAAGTAGGCTTTATCCCAGGAATGCAAGGATTCTTCAATATTCGCAAATCAATCAATGTAATTCACCACATTAACAAATTGAAAAATAAATGCCATATGATTATCTCAATAGATGCAGAGAAGGCCTTTGATAAAATTCAACATCCATTTATGATAAAAACTCTCCAGAAAGCAGGAATAGAAGGAACATACCTCAACATAATAAAAGCTATATATGACAAACCCACAGCAAACATTATCCTCAATGGTGAAAAATTGAAAGCATTTCCCCTAAAGTCAGGAACAAGACAAGGATGTCCACTTTCACCGCTACTATTCAACATAGTTCTGGAAGTTTTGGCCACAGCAATCAGAGCAGAAAAAGAAATAAAAGGAATCCAAATTGGAAAAGAAGAAGTAAAACTCTCACTGTTTGCAGATGACATGATCCTCTACATAGAAAACCCTAAAGACTCCACCAGAAAATTACTAGAGCTAATCAATGAATATAGTAAAGTTGCAGGATATAAAATCAACACACAGAAATCCCTTGCATTCCTATACACTAATAATGAGAAAGTAGAAAACGAAATTAAGGAAACAATTCCATTCACCATTGCAACGAAAAGAATAAAATACTTAGGAATATATCTACCTAAAGAAACTAAAGACTTATATATAGAAAACTATAAAACACTGATGAAAGAAATCAAAGAGGACACTAATAGATGGAGAAATATACCATGTTCATGGATTGGAAGAATCAATATAGTGAAAATGAATATATTACCCAAAGCAATCTACAGATTCAATGCAATCCCTATCAAGCTACCAGCGGTATTTTTCACAGAACTAGAACAAATAATTTCAAGATTTGTATGGAAATACAAAAAACCTCGAATAGCCAAAGCAATTTTGAGAAAGAAGAATGGAACTGGAGGAATCAACTTACCTGACTTCAGGCTCTACTACAAAGCCACAGTCATCAAGACAGTGTGGTACTGGCACAAAGACAGAAATATAGATCAATGGAACAAAATAGAAAGCCCAGAGATAAATCCACACACATATGGACACCTTATCTTTGACAAAGGAGGCAAGAATATACAATGGAGTAAAGACAATCTCTTTAACAAGTGGTGCTGGGAAAACTGGTCAACCACTTGTAAAAGAATGAAACTAGATCACTTTCTAACACCACACACAAAAATAAACTCAAAATGGATTAAAGATCTAAATGTAAGACCAGAAACTATAAAACTCCTAGAGGAGAACATAGGCAAAACACTCTCCGACATAAATCACAGCAGGATCCTCAATGATCCGCCTCCCAGAATACTGGAAATAAAAGCAAATATAAACAAATGGGATCTAATTAAAATTAAAAGCTTCTGCACAACAAAGGAAACTATAAGCAAGGTGAAAAGACAACCCTCTGAATGGGAGAAAATAATAGCAAATGAAGCAACTGACAAACAACTAATCTCAAAAATATACAAGCAACTTATACAGCTCAATTCCAGAAAAATAAACGACCCAATCAAAAAATGGGCCAAAGAACTAAATAGACATTTCTCCAAAGAAGACATACGGATGGCTAACAAACACATGAAAAGATGCTCAACGTCACTCATTATCAGAGAAATGCAAATCAAGACCACAATGAGATACCACTTCACACCAGTCAGAATGGCTGCGATCCAAAAGTCTGCAAGCAATAAATGCTGGAGAGGGTGTGGAGAAAAGGGAACCCTTTTACACTGTTGGTGGGAATGCAAACTAGTACAGCCACTATGGAGAACAGTGTGGAGATTCCTTAAGAAATTGCAAATAGAACTGCCTTATGACCCAGCAATCCCACTGCTGGGCATACACACCGAGGAAACCAGAATAGAAAGAGACACATGTACCCCAATGTTCATTGCAGCACTGTTTATAATAGCCAGGACATGGAAACAACCTAGATGTCCATCAGCAGATGAATGGATAAGAAAGCTGTGGTATATATACACAATGGAGTATTACTCAGCCATTAAAAAGAATACATTTGAATCAGTTCTAATGAGGTGGATGAAACTGGAGTTGATTATACAGAGTGAAGTGAGCCAGAAAGAGAAAAACCTATATAGTATATTAACACAAGGCAACAAAAGAGACACAGATGTATAGAACAGTCTTTTGGACTCTGTGGGAGAGGGAGAGAGTGGGATGGTTTTGGAGAATGGCATTGAAGCATGTATAATAGCTATATAAGAAACGAATTGCCAGTCCAGTTTTGATGCAGGATACAGGATGCTTGGGGCTGGTGCACTGTAATGACCCAGAGGGATGGTACGGGGAGGGAGGAGGAAGGGGGGTTCAGGATGGGGAACACATGTACACCCATGGTGGATTAATTTTGATGTATGGCAAAACCAATACAATATTGTAAAGCAATTAGCATCCAATTAAAATAAATAAATTTAAATAAAAAAGAAAACATGCAAATGATGCACCAAATGGTTTGCAGTTTACTTTAAACAAAAGAATTTCTACTTCAGTTTTTGCATAATTAAGACTTTCTTTTTAAAATACATAGCACTTGGTCAACAAAGGCCCAGAGGGGCTAAATAATTGAACAATAACATAGCTAGCACTTCTTAATTTTTATAAAACTATTTAGAAAATAACTATAAATAAATAATTGAGTAAGTAAGCAATTGATAATTAAAATCCGACTAAAGTACAGAATATTATAGTTTAATATATCCTGCCTTAGGAGTAATTCCAGGGAAATAATGAAAATTCTACTGAGACATATGATCACCACCATTTTGTTTTCACTGAGTAGAAAATGCAGATTTAAATTTCACTATAGGTTCAGAGGTTAAAGTGTCTGCCTGGAATGCAGGAGACCTGGGTTCAGTCCTTGGGTTGGGAAGATCCCCTGGAGAAGGAAAGGGCAACCCACTCCAGTACTCTTGCCTGGAGAATCCCATGGACAGAGGAGCCTGGTAAGCTACAGTCCATGGGGTCGCAAAGAGTCGGACACGACTGAGTGACTTCACTTTCACTATAGGTTCTCTTGGGTTATTTACTATCAGAGTTCTACGCTATCCAGAAACTTTATAATACTTGGTACTTTATTGTCCCATCTGATCTAGCCATTTTATTGCTGTTCAGTCTCAGTCGTGCCCAACTTTTTCGACCACATGGAATGCAGCACGCCAGGCTTCCCTGTCCTTTATGATCTCCCAGAGCTTGCTCAAAGTCATGTCCATTGAGTCAGTGATGTCATCCAACCATCTCGTCCTTTATTGTCCCCTTCTTCTCCTGCCTTCAATTGCTCCCAGCATCAAGGTATTTTCTATTGAGCTAGGTCTTCACATCAGGTGATCAAGGTATTGGAGTTTCAGCTTCAGCATCAGTCTTTCCAATTAATATTCAAGATTAATTTATTTTAGAGTTAACTGGTTTGATCTCTTTGCAGTCCAATGGACTCTCAAGAGTCCAATACCATAGTTCAAAGGCATCAGTTCTGCAGTGCTCAGCCTTCTTCATAGTTCAGCTCTCATAATTGTACATGATTACTGGAAAAAGCATAGCTTTGACTATACTACCATTTGTCAGGTAAGTAATGTCTCTGTTTTTTAATATGCTGTCTAGGTTTGTTATAGCTTTTATTGCAAGGAGCAAGGAATAATTTAATTTAATTTAGATATTTTAATTTAATAATTCATTTAAAATAATTTATTTTAATTATTAAAATATTTTAATTTCATGGCTGCAGTCACCATCTGCAGTGATTTTGGAGCCCCCCCCCCCAAAAAAAAGTCTCTCACTATTTCCATTATATCCCTATCTATTTGCCACGAAGTGATGGGACTTGGTGCCATAATCTTCAGTTTTTGAATGTTGAGTGTTAAGCCAGCTTTTTCACTCTCCTCTTTCACTTTCATCAAGAGGCTCTTTAGTTTCTCTTCACCTTCTGCTATAAGTGTGGTGTTATCTGCGTATCTGAGGTTGTTGATATTTCTTTTGGGACTCTTGCTAAGCAGTCTTAATTCCAGCTTCTGCGTCATTCAGCTGGGCATTTCCCATAATGCACTCTGCATATAAGTTAAATAATCAAGGTGACAGTATACAGCCTTGACGTACCCCCTTCCTAATTTGGAACCAATCTGTTGTTCCATGGCCGGTTCTAAGTGTTGCTTCTTGACCTGCATACAGATTTCTCAGGAGGCAGGTCACATGGTCTGGTATTTCCATTTCTTGAAGAATTTTCCACAATTTATTGTGATCCACACAGTCAAAGGCTTTAGCGTAGTCAATGAAGCAAAATTAGATTTTTTTTTTTCTGGAATTCTCTTGCTTTACCTGTGATGCAATGGATGTTGGCAAGTTATCTCTGGTTTCTCTGCCTTTTCTAAATCCAGCTTGAACATCTGGACGTTCTCATTTCATGTACTGTTGAAGCCAAGCTTGGGGAATTTTATGCATTACACTGCTAGTGTGTGAGATGAGTACAGTTGTGATGTAATTTGAACATTATTTGGTACTGCCTTTCTTTGGGATTGGAATGAAAACTGACTTTTCCCAGTCCTGTGGCCACTGCTGAGTTTTCCGAATTTGCTGGCATATTGAGTTCAGCACTTCCACAGCATCATCTTTTAGGATCTGAAATAACTCAACTGGAATTCCATCACCCCCACTAGCTTTGTTCATAGTGATGCTTCTTAAGGTCCACTTGACTTCCGTTTCTAGAATGTTTGACTCTAGGTGAGTTATCACACCATTGTGGTTACCTGGATCATTAAGATCTTTTTTTATAGTTTTCTGGGTATTTTTGTCACCTCTTCTTCATATCTTCTGCTTTTTTAGGTCCATACCATAGTCAAAGTAGCCATAGTAGAAATTATGCTGTGATTCTCAATGATGCTGTTATGAGACAATCAGTGATTAAGAGCAAGCCTTCTTTCCCTGTCTATTTCTCTCTGCCTCCCAGTGGCTAGGCTTATTACCAGGTTTTCTACACTAAATGATAAAAGCGATTTCCAACTCACCAACATAAGGACTTTGAAGAGATCATATCTAATAGCTGTCATAGGAGAGACTGAGTATGATATGTGTGTGTGTCCATGCAAATGCATTTTAAATGCATAATGAGAGTGAACTACTTTCACTTGGACCACATGGAAGTGACAAGTACGTGACCATCTTTTAACTTGGAATGGACACCTAGGCTCCTTCCTTCATATTATGCAGGAACAGGAACACTTCATTGATCTCTGTGATCATTTCTCTTACTACATATGTTTCCGTTGTTCAGCTAACAAAAATATCCTTCAGTAGGTATCATGTGGATTTATATCTATAACTCACTTGAAAGCATACTAAATACTAAACCTGTTAATAGAAATTTAAGACCTAAATTCACATGAAGAGAAAAAAAAAAAAAGAACTTAGAGGAGGCAGTGGCATGGTCAAAACATAAAATGTTGAGTCTATCAAGAGAAGGACCACACATGTCTTTAAGGAGTTTAACAGATAAGTTTAAACAAATTAATAGTCCTTCCTTCATTTAATCAAATACAGTTACATTCACAGAAACACCAGTGCACTCAGTGTGCATGTGTGCATGCTAAATCACTTCAATCATGTCTGACTCTTTGTGACCTTATGGATTATAACCCTCCAGGCTCCTCTGTCCATGGGATTCTCCAGGCAAGAATATTGGGGTGGGCTACTATTTCCTCCCCCTGGGGATCTTCTTGACCCAGAGAGATAGAATCTACCTCTCCTGTGGCTCCTGCAGTGCAGACAAATTCTTTACCACTGAACCACCGAGAAAGCCCAGTCTCCATGTAGTAGTGTGGATATGTTGATCTCAACCATGTAATTTATCCCTCCCTTCACCCACCTTTCCCCTTCAGTAACTGCAAGGTTTCTTCTAGTCTTTAAGTCTCTGTTTTGTGAATAAGTTCATTTGTATGTTTTGTGTGTGTGTGTGTGTATGTGTTTTTAGATTCCAAATATAAGTGCTATGTACATGTGTGCTCAGTTGTGTCCAACTCTGTGTGACCCTATGGACTCTAGCCTGCCATGTTCCTCTGTCCATGGGATTTCTCAGGTAAAAATATTGGAGTGGGTTGCTGTTTCCTCCTACAGAGCATCTTCCTGAGCCAGGGACTGAACTCACATCTCCTGAATCTTGCATTGGCAGGCAGTTTCTTTACCACTGTGCCACCTGGGAAGCCCATATAAGTGATATTACACCATATTTGCATTTCTCTGACTTATCTTACTTAGTATGATAATCTATAGGTCCAACCATGTTGCTACAAGTGCCATTATTTCATTCTTTTACATTGTTGAGTAATATTTCATTGTGTATATCTGCCACACATTTTCTATTTATCTGTCAATGGACATTTAGGTTGTGTCTATATCTTTGCTATTGTAAGTAGTGCTGCAATGGGGCTGCAATAGCGGGGCATGATGCATCTTTTCAAATTATGGCTTTCTCTGGATATATGCCCAGGAGTGAAATTGCAGGATCATATGATAGCTCTATTTTTAGTTATTTAAGGAAACTTCATACTGTTCTCCATAGTGGATATATCAATTTATATTCCCACCAACAGGGTAGAAGGGGTCCTTTATCTTCATATTCTCTCTAGTATTTACTATTTGTAGATTCTCTGATGACGGTCATCCTGACTGGTGTGAAGTGATACTTCACTGTAGTTTTGATTTGCACAATATAGTACTGGAACAAAAGCAGAAATATAGATCAATGGAACAGGATAGAAAGCCAAGAAATAAGCTTACACAGCTACATACTTAAGATCAATTACTCTATAACAAAAGAGGCAAGAATATGCAATGCAGAAAATAGAGTCTCTTTAATAAGTGATGCTGGGAAAACTGGTTAGCTACATGTAAAAATGAAATTAGAACAATTTCTAACACTATGAACATACACAGAAAAACTCGAAGTGATTTAGAGGCCTAAAGGTAAGACTGAATACTATAAAACTCTTAGAGGAAACCATACACAGGATACACTTTGGCATAAACTGCAGCAACATATTTTTGGATCCATCTTCTAGAGTAACAGAAATAAGAGCAAAAAGAAAAAATAATGGACTTAATTAAACTTAAAACCTTTTGTACATCAAAGGAAACCATAAACAAAATAAAAAGACAACCTACAGAATGGGAGAAAATATTTACTAATGATGCGACCAATAAGAGATTAATCTCCAGAGTATCCAAGAGCTCATACAGCTAAATATAAAAAAGAACCAAACAATTCATTAATAATAATAAAAAAATGGCAGAAAATCTAAGCAAACACTTCTCCAGAGAAGACATACCAATGGATAAGAGGCACCTGGAAAGATGCTCAATATCACTAATTATTATTGTACTCTATTTTTTATTATTTGAAATTCCATTTTTATAGTATGTTGATTTCTAATGCATATTCAGGAGTTTGTTTGTTTGTTTGTTTTCTGTTCTACTAATACATGATAATTGATATGTAGGAACTTTGCCTGCTGCTAAACCATTTCCTCAAATTGTATATAACAGTACTTCAAATATCTCATGTTGACCACTGTACCCATTATTTTTTTCTTTAACCATGTTCTTTACATAATTCTTATTACAGTTAATGATATCTTCATTCCTCTGTCACCTAGCCAAGAAACTGTGTTATTGTTTTTGTTAGTCTTTCTCTCTCTTTCTCCTATGTCTTATCAGCAAACAAGTCTTAAGACTTCTATTCTAAAATAACTCTTCAATCTTCTGTTATGTTATTTCCATGACTACAGTGCTATTTCAAGCCTTTATTTTCTCTCTCTAAGATTATTATTGTACTGTTACTTAATATGCTCAATAGCCTTTTAAGTAGTTCTCTAATAGATTTGAATTTCATAACTGTCTGATAGATTTTTTTCTTACATTTTCAATGTACCCAAAATGAAGCATTGTAAAAGTTGTTATAAAAATGACCAGTACATTTAGTTTTAAAATGTTAAACATTACAAAAGATCAAAGTGGTTTAAAATAAAGTGAGACAATACATTTGTCTATGAAATTGACAAACATCAAAAAATACTCAGTATTTGAAAGCAATTCAATAAAGCAGACTTCTACTAGTGGGGGTAAAAGTTCATGCAAGATTTCCAGAAAACAGTTTGGCAACGAGTATCTGTAATTCCACTGCTAATAATTTATTCTAAAGGATAATCCTGTTGTGTTCGCCAAACAATATATATAGGAACATTTGTTATAGTATTTTATTTTTGAAAATGAACTATCCAGCCATAATAAAGTTGTGTAAAAAAGTATGATATATCTATATGATAGAATGTGGTCACTAAAATTAGATTATCAAAGAATATTAAAATAATGGTGAATGAAGAAGACATGTAAGAAACTATCACTATATGTATATGTGTGTGTATATATACATATATATATTTACTTATATAATTTACAATGTTCAAACACTGGACAAAAGCATATAGGAAATATCAATGGATAATGGTACTGTAGACATTTTTTTCCAAAAATTCATCTTTGTGATTTTCTTACAAAATTCAAATTGTCTATAATGAATGGAAAGTGAAAGTGAAAGTGAAGTCACTCAGTCATGTCCAACTCTTTGTGACCCCATGGACTGTAGCCTACCAGGCTCCTCTGTCCATGGGATTCTTCAGGCAAGAGTACTGGAGTGGGTTGCCATTTCCTTCTCCAGGGGATCTTCCCAACCCAGGGATTGAACCCAGGTCTCCTGCATTCCAGGCAGACGCTTTAACCTCTGAGCCACCAGGGAATATACAACCACTATTGTAATAAAAGCAAACAATGATATCAATAAAATAAATGTTACTTCAGATGAAGAATCACAAAATGGAGTGCAATGTCACCAATTTAGGAAAGATTATATTTTTATTTTTTTGTGGTATATATATANCCAACCCAGGGATTGAACCCAGGTCTCCTGCATTCCAGGCAGACGCTTTAACCTCTGAGCCACCAGGGAATATACAACCACTATTGTAATAAAAGCAAACAATGATACCAATAAAATAAATGTTACTTCAGATGAAGAATCACAAAATGGAGTGCAATGTCACCAATTTAGGAAAGATTATATTTTTATTTTTTTGTGGTATATATATAATTAAAAATTTGTTAGCCATAAAAGCAATGAAGTTCTGAGATAGTTGGAAGTTGCTATATAACACAGAGAGCTCAGCCCAGTGCTCTGTGACGACCAAGAGGAGTGCTGTGTGGGTTGGGAGGGAGATTCAAGAGGGAGAGGGTGTATTCTTTTGTATATTTATGGGTGATTCATATTGTTGTACAGCAGAAACTACTACAACATTGTAAAGCAACTTGTTGTTCAGTTGCTAAGTCATGTCCAATTCTTTGCCCCCACCCAGGCTCTCTTGTCCTCCACTATTTCCTGGAGTTTGCTCAAGTTCATGTAAAGCAACTATACTTTAATAAAAAATGATTTTTTAAAATGTAACATAGGTGGACCTTAAAACCATTATTCTAGTTGAAATAAGCTAGACATAGAAGAGTAGATATTGTATGGTTGCACTTATATGATAACGTTCAGTTCAGTTCAGTCACTCAGTCATGTCCGACTCTTTGCGACCCCATGAATCGCAGCACGCCAAGCTTCCCTGTTCATCAGCATCTCCAAAAGACCTAATATATGTTTAAGTCCCTGCAGGAGACAAGAGAGAGGTTGAAAGAGAAAAAAAAATATTTTGAGTACTGTACAAAAATTTAAAAAATAAATAAACTTGAAAACAGTTGAGAAAAAAAATTAAAAATAAAATAAAAGCTTGATCAAAACTATAAACCCACAAAAAAAGAGAAGCTCATAAAAACATAAACAGGAAACATTAAGAAAAGTAAACAAAGGTACATCATAATCAAACTGTGTAAAATCAGCCAGAAAAGAATAATAGGCTCTATGACTATGATATTCTCTGGTCAGTCACTTTCTCATTGCAAGTCACAGGAACAGCTGTAATCCAAATAAATGTTTATATAAGCAAGGCTTTAGAGCTTGCCCTCAAATTTGCTAGATTTGGGGGAACAGTGGAATTAATGGGATTGGTGAAGACAATCATACCTCAGAATTCTGTGTATCTGTGTAAGTCTCTGGGCTTATAGCACATGAGCCTTTTTTTTTTTTTTTTAACATGCTGCTATTTATGTTTTCCAAAATACACCTGAATTGTATTTTCTTTTGAAATCACATAGATATATTTCTACTTTTGGAAGAGTATGAATGCAAGATAATGTGCAATTATTTATTTTGTTAGTTTTCTTGTATAGATATTGAAGTTCATATTACATCAAGATATTGACTCTATTAGAGAAAAATCTAGCAAAAATCTACTTTAAAATCTTGTAAATAAACATATCAGTGAAGAGGAAAGAATTTCATTGATTATAGACTTTCTGACATTCTTCTGATGAGTTTTAGTGAAACTATAGTGAAGCAGTAAATAATCAGCGAAGCAGAGTTGTTATTAGCTTCCTTTTGATTTCATAATTCCAAAAAGTAGCCTCTAGTCCAGAGAAGGCAATGGCAACCCACTCCAGCACTCTTGCCTGGAAAACCCCATGGGCAGAGGAGCCTGGTAGGCTGCAGTCCATGGGGTCGCTACGAGTCAGACATGACTGAGCGACTTCACTTTCACTTTTCACTTTCCTGCATTGGAGAAGGAAATGGCAACCCACTCCAATGTTCTTGCCTGGAGAATCCCAGGGACGGGGGAGCCTGGTGGGCTGCCGTCTATGGGGTTGCACAGAGTCGGACACGACTGAAGCGACTTAGCAGCAGCAGCAGCCTCTAGTCTAAGAAGGAATTCCAAAGAAAATTGTCACTCAGCCTTATTTTCCTATCTTCATTCCTTGGACATATCTCTGATGCCATTCAATGGGTCAATATTTTTTTTAATATAAATTTATTTAGTTTAATTGGAGGCTAATTGCTTTACAATATTGTAGTGGTGTTGCCATACATTGACATGGATCTGCCATGGGTGTACA
>SJYX01014939.1:232486-246914 GCA_006410675.1 Oreotragus oreotragus | reverse complement strand
TAAAATGATTAACTTGAATCTTGAAGAAGGGCAGATCACCATACAAATAGTTTCATTTACATAGATTAGAGGAACAATATCGGAGTATAACACACTGGTTTATCAAGTAGGTTGAGCCCAAAAGGCGGAACCGACTTGAAGACAGAGTTTGGGGTAAATGCATAGTATATTAGCATAGCTTAAGATAGACATTTCCATAAGAAAAAGGCATTGGTTAACTTCAAGTGAAACCAGGTATCATTATGGCAACACAGAATCTTAAGAGAAACCTCCTTTTAAATTTGTATAGAGAAGGAAAAAAATATCGCTAGTTTGTTTCCTCCTGCCACTTAAGAGAGAGAAAATGTCTGACACTTGCAGGCTATTTCCTCTGTTTGGAGACCCCTGGCCTTCCTGCCTGTTACCCTCTCAGTCACCCTGCTTATTTAACTTATACGCATTGTACATCATGAGAAACAGTGGGCTGTAAGAAGCACAAGCTGGAATCAAGATTGCCAGGAGAAATATCAATAACCTCAGATATGCAGATGACACCACCCTTACGGCAGAAAGTGAAGAACTAAACAGCCTCTTGCTGACAATGAAAGAGGAGAGTGAAAAAGTTGGCTTAAAGCTCAACATTCAGAAAATTAAGATCATGGCATCTCGTCTCATCACTTCGTGGTAAACAGATGGGGAAACAGTGGAAACAGTGTCAGACTTTATTTTTTGGGTCTCCAAAATCACTCCAGATGGTGATTGCATCCATTAAATTAAAAGACGTTAACTCCTTGGAAGGAAAGTTATGACCAATCTAGACAGCATATTAAAAAGCAAAGACATTACTGTGCCAACAAAGGTCCATCTAGTCAAGACTATGGTTTTTCCCATAGTCATGTATGAATGTGTTTGTTGGACTATAAAGAAAGCTGAGCACAGAAGAATTGATGGTTTTGAACTGTGATGTTGAAGAAGATTCTTGAGAGTCCTTTGGACTGCAAGGAGATCCAACCAGTCCATCCTAAGGCAGGTCAGTCCTGGGTATTCCTTGGAAGGACTGATGTTGAAGTTGAAACTCCAATACTTTGGCCACCTGATGCAAAGAGCTCCAGGGGACCTTCCCAACTCACGGATCGAATCCATGTCCCTGCATCTCCTGCATTGGTAGGTGGGTTTTTAACCACTGAGCCACCATGGATGCCCCTTTCTGAGCACTAAAGGGCTCTAAAAATATGTGAGAGTTTGTCATAAGCAGAGAAAGGAGGACAAAAATGTTGTGTCCTACACATTCTAAACTATTTCAGTCAGAAAGTCTTGTTTATGACTGTATTACATTTTGAGATTTTTAAATCTTAAACTACCTTTTAAACCACTGTAATAAAACCTTGCAGTTTCCCTACATTCTCATGCCCTAATTGGACAGGACTACATACTTTAGTTAGTATAGCACCTGTACCACACACTGTTCTCCTGCTGAGTTATACACTTAGAAACTAATAGCCTCAAACGCTCTTCTCATATTACATTAACTTTTTATTAATAATAGAAATGTAAAGACATCATCTTTAGGTAGATGTGCCAAAGGAAATTTAAGACAGTTTATCTTAAAAGTAGTTTCAGGTGCATATCAAAGACTCAAATTAGTTATTAAGTGCAAAGATGTAACTATGAAATAAATATCAAATGTCTTCCTTTTTCAAGTCCATGATAGCTTACTCTCTCTGCTATTGTTAGCCCTTCAGACTAGCAGAACGTTTTTACTCTTATATTTCTAGCAGGAACACATTCTTTCCTTTAAAACTCTCTTCTTGTGGCACCCTACTGTCCCCATAATACACATTTGACTCTTGATCATTTTACATTTCCTCTTGATTTTCCTCAGCCTCATTGTGTCTTTTCTCAGGGGGCAGTGACTGAAAGGGTCAAGTAAATGTGGCCATATCATTTTGTTTTTCAACATCCTTTCTGATGCTTCACAGCATTTCACTGATCTTTTTAAACTACACAGTACGCATCACTTTTGAAGGAACAACAAAGCTACCACAGCAAAATGTCTTGTTCCTATCTAAATTTCCATGGACTTATCTAGATAGTTTTTGATAAAGCAAATAAAACAACTAATTTTCATTCCTCTGATCCAAGGATGGAGAAAGAGATGTACCCTATGAAATCTTAAAAGATGGGAAAAATCACCACCCAACACTAACTATAAAAAGTAATGAATTTCTTACCATACTTTTCCCAGCTGAGAAGATAGCATCAGACTTATGTTTGCTAGTCAAAATTAACTACATATTCACATATATGTATGTGTTACATATAAGCAACATATAAAGTAAATACACATTAATTTATGAGTTGACTATAATCATGTATATAATATAATCATATATAGTCAATAAATGTAATTGAATATTACTGTCTTTAAATACATGGATTCCACATAGCTTTATTTGCTATTCTAGACCACAGCTCTTATTGTGAATAGCTGAGGACCTCCAAACTTTTTTTTTTACATTCACTCATATCAGAAAATATATAATACATGTGTAAAAGTATATAAAATATATACAATACAAACATATTCTATGGAAAATCGTGCTGCGATTCATGGGGTCGCAAAGAGTCGGACACGACTGAGCGACTGAACTGAACTGAACTGATATAAAAAAGAGGACTTAGAATGAGATAATTTCAAAAGTTTATTAAGAATATATTACTATAACAATCATTAATACTTTTAAAAATGGANGGAAAATCGTGCTGCGATTCATGGGGTCGCAAAGAGTCGGACACGACTGAGCGACTGAACTGAACTGAACTGATATAAAAAAGAGGACTTAGAATGAGATAATTTCAAAAGTTTATTAAGAATATATTACTATAACAATCATTAATACTTTTAAAAATGGATAAATAAAAAAATCTAACAATTATACAGTATCAAGAGACTCATCATAAAGACAAGGACACAGAAATATTTAAAGATTTAAAGGAAAAACATATACTATGGGGACACAAATTAGCCTAAAACAGTGAAGTTACACTGAAGATTAATGGGCAATGTCCTACTGTCAATCCACTGTAATAAAATGATTTTCAATTTTATGCACCTAATTAAATCACTTATCATAAATATATTAATAGAACTAAGCATAATAATAATAAAAATATCATTCATAGTAGGATGTTTTTAACGTACTTCTCTCAGCCTCTCAGTAATTGATAGAATAGACTAACAAAAATACCAATGAGTACATCAGTTCAGTTCAGTAGCAGTCATGTCCGACTCTCTGCAACCCCTTGGAGTGCCGTATGCTTGGCTTCCCTGTCCTTCACCAACTCCTGGAGTTTGCTCAAACTCATGTCCATTGAGTCAGTGATGCCATCCAACCATCTCATCCTCTATCCTCCCTTTCTCCTCCTTCATTTAATTTTTTCCAGCATCAGGGTCTTTTCCAATGAGTCAGTTCTTCAAAACGGGTGGCCAAAGTATTGGAGTTTCNACCAACTCCTGGAGTTTGCTCAAACTCATGTCCATTGAGTCAGTGATGCCATCCAACCATCTCATCCTCTATCCTCCCTTTCTCCTCCTTCATTTAATTTTTTCCAGCATCAGGGTCTTTTCCAATGAGTCAGTTCTTCAAAACGGGTGGCCAAAGTATTGGAGTTTCAGCTTTATCATCAATCCTTCCAATGACTATTCAGAATTGATTTTCTTTATGATTGACTGGTTTGATCCCCTTGCAGTCCAAGGGACTCTCAAGAGTCTTCTCCAACACCACAGTTCAAAAGCATCAGTTCTTCAGTGTTCGGCTTTCTAGGCCAAAGTATTGGAGTTTCAGCTTTATCATCAATCCTTCCAATGACTATTCAGAATTGATTTTCTTTATGATTGACTGGTTTGATCCCCTTGCAGTCCAAGGGACTCTCAAGAGTCTTCTCCAACACCACAGTTCAAAAGCATCAGTTCTTCAGTGTTCGGCTTTCTCTGTGGTCCAACTCTCACATCCATCCATATTGGGGCTTCCCTGATAGCTCAGTGGGTAAAAGAATTCACCTGCAATGTAGGAGACCTGGGTTCGATCCCTGGGTTGGGAAGATCCCCTGGAGAAGGGAAAGGCTACCCACTCCAGTATTCTGGTCTGGAAAATTCCATGGACTTTGTAGTCCGTGGGGTCACAGAGAGTCGGACATGACTGAGTGATGTTCACTTTTGCTCACATCCATACATGACTACCGGAAAAACCATAGCTTTGACTAGACGGACCTTTGTTGACAAAGTAATGTCTCTGCTTTGTAATATGTTGTCTAGATCGGTCATAGTTTTTCTTCCATGGTGCAAGCATCTTTTAACTTCATGGCTGCAGTCACCATCTGCAGTTATTTTGGAGCCCCAAAAACAATGTCCGCAACTGTTTTCATTGTGTACCCACCTATTTGGCATGAAGTGATGGGAGCAGATGCCACGATGTTAGTTTTTTGAATGTTGAGTTTAAACCAGCTTTTTCACTCTCCTCTTGCACTTTCATCAAAAGGCTCTTCAGTTCTTCACTTTCTGCCATAAGGGTGGTGTCATTTGCATATCTGGGGTTATTGATATTTCTCCCAGCAATCTTGATTCCAGCTTTGCTTCATCTAGCCCAGCATTTCACATGATGTATTCTGCATATGGTCTGCTATTCTTATCTCTTAAAAANCTTGCACTTTCATCAAAAGGCTCTTCAGTTCTTCACTTTCTGCCATAAGGGTGGTGTCATTTGCATATCTGGGGTTATTGATATTTCTCCCAGCAATCTTGATTCCAGCTTTGCTTCATCTAGCCCAGCATTTCACATGATGTATTCTGCATATGGTCTGCTATTCTTATCTCTTAAAAAATTTTCCATAGTTTGTTGTGATCCACACAGTCAAAGGCTTTAGCTTTGACTAATTGATCAGTTAATGAAGCACAAGTAAATGTTTTTCTGTAACTTGCCTTGCCTTCTCTGTGATGCAGTGAATGTTGGTAAATTGATATCTGGTTCCTCTGTCTCTTCAAAACCCAGCTTGTACATCTGGAAGTTCTCAGTTCACGTACTGATGAGACCTAGTTAGAAGGGTTTTAAGCATAACCTGGGCAGCACGTGAAATGTGTGCAGTTTTAGGGTGGTCTGAACATTCTTTGGCATTGCCTTTTTTGGGGAATTGTAAGGAAAACTGACTTTTTCCAATCCTGTGGACACTGCTGAGTTTTCCAAATTTGCTGATATTCTGAGATCATTCTTTCATCACCTATAATTTACTAATGGTAAGATCAAAATATTAATCTGTAAATACCTGTTTTTATTTATCCATATATTATGGAAGAGATATTGAGTCAAGTTGAACTTGTGAATTTATATGAAGGCTCACACTCCATCACTACCAACACATATAGACAAAACGTTTATTAGATAAAATAAAATTTACTCATGGTAAAAAATTACATAATATTTCATGAACCAAGAATGGCTCATTTAAATAACTAATAAATGTTAACTTGAACAAGGGTCTTACTTGGCTCTAAGAATAGGATCTTGCGTCTATCACCAGTCACATGCACAACTGGGTATTGTTTTTGCTTTGGCTCCATCCCTTCATTTTTTCTGGAGTTATTTCTCCACTGATCTCCAGCAGCATATTGGGCACCTAACGACCTGGGGAGATTCTCTTTTGATATCCTATCATTTTGCATTTTCATACTGTTCATGGGGTTCTCAAGGCAAGAATACTGAAGTGGCTTGCCATTCCCTTCTCCAGTGGACCACGTTCTGTGATAGAAACAAGATCTGATGCTGTAAAGAACAATATTGCATAGGAACCTGGAATGTCAGGTCCATGAATGAAGGCAAATTGGAAGTGGTCAAACAAGAGATGGCAAGGGTGAACGTCGACATTCTAGGAATCAGCGAACTAAAATGGACTGGAATGGGTGAATTTAACTCAGATGACCATTATATCTACTACTGCGGGCAGGAATCCCTCAGAAGAAATGGAGTAGCCATCATGGTCAACAAAAGAGTCCGAAATGCAGTACTTGGATGCAATCTCAAAAACGACAGAATGATCTCTGTTCGTTTCCAAGGCAAACCATTCAATATCACAGTTATCCAAGTCTATGCCCCAACCAGTAATGCTGAAGAAGCTGAAGTTGAACGGTTTTATGAAGACCTACAAGACCTTGTAGAACTAACACCCAAAAAAGATGTCCTTTTCATTATAGGGGACTGGAATGCTAAAGTAGGAAGTCAAGAAACACCTGGAGTAACAGGCAAATTTGGCCTTGGAATGCGGAATGAAGCAGGGCAAAGACTAATAGAGTTTTGCCAAGAAAATGCACTGGTCATAGCAAACACCCTCTTCCAGCAACACAAGAGAAGACTCTACACATGGACATCACCAGATGGTCAACACCGAAATCAGATTGATTATATTCTTTGCAGCCAAAGATGGAGAAGCTCTATACAGTCAACAAAAACAAGACCAGGAGCTGACTGTGGCTCAGATCATGAACTCCTTATTTCCAAATTCAGACTTAAATTGAAGAAAGTAGGGAAAACCGCTAGACCATTCAGGTATGACCTAAATCAAATCCCTTATGATTATACAGTGGAAGTGAGAAATAGATTTAAGGGCCTAGATCTGATAGACAGAGTTCCTGATGAACTATGGAATGAGGTTCGTGACATTGTACAGGAGACAGGGATCAAGACCATCCCCATGGAAAAGAAATGCAAAAAAGCAAAATGGCTGTCTGGAGAAGCCTTACAAATAGCACTGAAAAGAAGAGAGGCGAAAAGCAAAGGAGAAAAGAAAAGATATAAGCATCTGAATGCAGAGTTCCAAAGAATAGCAAGAAGAGATAAGAAAGCCTTCTTCAGCAATCAATGCAAAGAGATAGAGGAAAACAACAGAATGGGAAAGACTAGAGATCTCTTCAAGAGAATTGGAGATACCAAGGGAACATTTCATGCAAAGATGGGCTCGATAAAGGATAGAAATGGTATGGACCTAACAGAAGCAGAAGATATTAAGAAGAGGTGGCAAGAATACACAGAAGAACTGTACAGAAAAGATCTTCACGACCCAGATAATCATGAGGATGTGATCACTAATCTAGAGCCAGACATCTTGGAATGTGAAGTCAAGTGGGCCTTAGAAAGCATCACTAAGAACAAAGCTAGTGGAGGTGATGGAATTCCAGTTGAGCTGTTTCAAATCCTGGAAGATGATGCTGTGAAAGTGCTGCACTCAATATGCCAGCAAATTTGGAAAACTCAGCAGTGGCCACAGGACTGGAAAAGGTCAGTTTTCATTCCAATTCCAAAGAAAGGCAATGCCAAAGAATGCTCAAACTACCGCACAATTGCACTCATCTCACACGCTAGTAAAGTAATGCTCAAAATTCTCCAAGCCAGGCTTCAGCAATATGTGAACCGTGAACTCCCTGATGTTCAAGCTGGTTTTAGAACAGGCAGAGGAACCAGAGATCAAATTGCCAACATCCGCTGGATCATGGAAAAAGCAAGAGAGTTCCAGAAAAACATCTATTTCTGCTTTATTGACTATGCCAAAGCCTTTGACTGTGTGGATCACAATAAACTGTGGAAAATTCTGAAAGAGATGGGAATACCAGACCACCTAACCTGCCTCTTGAGAAATCTGTATGCAGGTCAGGAAGCAACAGTTAGAACTGGACATGGAACAACAGACTGGTTCCAAATAGGAAAAGGAGTACGTCAAGGCTGTATATTGTCTCCCTGCTTATTTAACTTATATGCAGAGTACATCATGAGAAACGCTGGACTGGAAGAAACACAAGCTGGAATCAAGATTGCCGGGAGAAATATCAATAACCTCAGATATGCTGATGACACCACCCTTATGGCAGAAAGTGAGGAGGAGCTAAAAAGCCTCTTGATGAAAGTGAAGGAGGAGAGCGAAAAAGTTGGCTTAAAGCTCAACATTCAGAAAACGAAGATCATGGCATCCGGTCCCATCACTTCATGGGAAATAGATGGGGAAACAGTGGAAACAGTGTCAGACTTTATTTTTTTGGGCTTCAAAATCACTGCAGATGGTGACTGCAGCCATGAAATTAAAAGACGCTTACTCCTTGGAAGAAAAGTTATGACCAACCTGGATAGTATATTCAAAAGCAGAGACATTACTTTGCCGACTAAGGTCCGCCTAGTCAAGGCTATGGTTTTTCCTGTGGTCATGTATGGATGTGAAAGTTGGACTGTGAAGAAAGCTGAGAGCTGAAGAATTGATGCTTTTGAACTGTGGTGTTGGAGGAGACTCTTCCCTTGGACTGCAAGGAGATCCAACCAGTCCATTCTGAAGGAGATCAACCCTGGGATTTCTTTGGAAGGAATGATGCTAAAGCTGAAACTCCAGTACTTTGGCCACCTCATGCGAAGAGTTGACTCATTGGAAAAGACTCTGATGCTGGGAGGGATTGGGGGCAGGAGCAGAAGGGGACGACTGAGGATGAGATGGCTGGATGGCATCATGGACTCGATGGACGTGAGTCTGAGTGAACTCTGGGAGATGGTGATAGACAGGGAGGCCTGGCGTGCTGCGATTCATGGGGTCGCAAAGAGTCGGACATGACTGAGTGACTGAACTGAACTGAAGAATAGGAACAGGTAGAGGTGGCTTTGTTTCTTATTCCAAAAGAGCAATGGCATGCATGGCTATGTCCCAAGATATAGACCTCAGAATGGTCCCTGATCCCTTCATAGAACACAGCCTTGTCGTGGTGAAGGGTCTTGCATAACTCAGTAACTATATGAGACATGCCATGTAGAGCCTCCAAAGGAGGATGGGTCAGAGTGAGGGGTTCTGACAACTCTTGTTGTCAGACAACATTGTAGTTCTGACAACAATTCTGTCCACTGGAGCAGGAAATGGTAATCTACTCCAAATGTTGTTTAGTTAATAGTTTCCTAGAGGTGAGAAATATCCCCATGAAACAAGTAAATGCCTGATTGCTAATTTTTCTGTCCATTTCAAATCATGAATTCTGCTACAGAAAACAGGGTCTTCTCTTATTTTCTTCTGTTCAAAACAATAGAAAAGACCTTCAAGTGTTGTCCAGGTGCTGACTCAGTAAGGTTGTCTAGGCCTCTAGGTCAGGTACCATAAATATTTGAACTTTTAAATGATTTGTTAAAGCTTTTTCCATTTTAACTATTATCATTGTTATAGTACTTAGTATTAAGGTCCTTGAAATAAAAAGAGCTTCTGTGTTTTTATTCAAGAATAACAACAACACAACAAAAAAATGAGCTGAAAAAATATAATGCATCTACTGTCAGTTTGTGGGTGGGGAATCCCTAAGGATAGAGTAGTAACTACAGAAAGAAGGAAAAAACAGGCTAAGTCCCTGGGATCTTGTAGCAAGAATGGAAATAATGAACGGGGCATTGCCCTAAATTTGACTGGTACTTCTGGTAAGTCAAGATTCCTCATAGTTGTTGCTTCTTACAATTTTACTCACTCAGTAGTAAGGTAAAGTGCCTTACTTCCTGTATTCTGCCTGCCATAGCATTAGAATTCAATCAATATGAATGATTTGTCTTAGAGAAATTTCTCATATATATTGTTTGTCTTACTGTAATTGGGATGAAGTATTTTAATGCTATATTCATATAGAGAGCCACGAATCATGAAAAAGTGGCCCTTTGGAAATAGGGAGCAGCTTCATATAAGGCAGCAGTGAGTAGAAGCCCGTCCCATCATCCTAAATAAAGCACTTTCTCCTGGCCTATTGTAGTAAAGAATGAGTTGAGAGTCTGCATCAAATCAGGAGCAGCCAGAATTAACTCTGATCAGTTTCCATTTTGCTATATATTACGTAAGTAAATAGATAAGTGCACGAAGGAAGCCAAAGCTAAGCCACAACTACCATGAGTCTCATAATCACAGGAACACAATTCATGAAGTTCATGTAAATATATAATCAGAGCACATGAGTATGATTAAGAATAAAAACAAATGTATTCCACCCCATAAATAATTTGACTTAATTGAAGAGTTTTGTCTCCAGTTTTATTTTGCTTAGTTTTGTATTCTTTCCATCTACGATTTTTGTATTGGTATTACTCACTTTTAAGCAGGAATTTTTCTTCTTTATTTATCCCCAAATAAGTCCACCATATTTAGAATGGGAGAGATTTTAAATTTTCTAATCATAAGTAAATTCCATGACTATTTCACTTTGGAACCCAAACATTTGAAGTGCTTGTGATCAGATATGTTCTGCAACTTGAGCAAGCAGCCACTAGTGAAACAGAAGCTCTTCTTTGAAAGATTTGGAAAGTTTCTTATGGCTGACAGCTGAATGAAGTCTGCATATTGATAAAAATTTGAGTTAAATCAAAGTCAGAATTCAAAATGAAAATGTCTGGAAGTCACTCTATTTGTTTCTTTCTCCTGTCCTTTGCCCACTTCCCCTTTGGTGTGACTCTTCAGTAACCTACAGGGCTGCCCACAGTATGCCATGTCTAGGTCCTTGATGTGTATTTGTGTAGTAGTCCCTTGAAGTCATGTCCAGGACTTAGCTTTTGAAGCTATTCCAATGGGGCATCTGTCATTGATAGGCAGGTCATGAGTAGATGAGGTATTTTGTCTATACAGAAGTGGGGATTTATATAGCTTAAAAGCACAAGTTGATTTCATTCTCAGCAAGGGGTCATACAGTCATAAAAAGTTCATTAATACATGTGTGGTAGTGGAAAATGAAATCCCAATTGAATTTAATAAATTAATGCAATGCCCCCCAAAAGCTATATACTATAGAAATACCTTCTTAGGCTCACCATGCTTTCTAGACGTGACACTTAAAAAATAAAAATGCATATTGAAACAATGTCAAAATATATATTTAAATCATAATATGTATTCCCATATTAAACTCACTTAGATTAGTGCATTTATTTGAGAAAGATTAAGTATCCATTATAAGTTTAATAAAACTGAGAAACTTTGCTGAAACGTGGTTTTGTTTATTTATAGTAAATGCTCAATGGAGGAAAAAACAATCTGGTTCTAAATGCCAGTTTGATGTGAGCTTGTGTCTCTGTGTCTTTGTGTAGTTTGCTAAGAAAAACATCAATGAAACACACCCTTAGGGATGGAAGAATGTAAGATCTGAACTTAATGAAGGTTGACAGTGACTAATATTAATGTCCTTATCACAGATGACAAGAGGTTTAGGCTGCTGCTCTGCCATAATGACCCCATACTAGTTCAAATTTAGATGGATTTATTGCTCTAGTTGGGACGTGAGAGTTGTACCATAAAGGAGGCCGAATGTCAAATAGTTGATGGCTTTGAATTGTGGTGCTGGAGAAGACTCTTGAGAATCTCTTGGACTGCAAGGATATCAAATCAGTCCATCCTAAAATAAATTAACCCTGAATATTCATTGGAAGGACTGATGCAGATGTTGAAGCTCCAATAATTTGGCCACCTTATTTTAATGGCTGACTCACTGGAAAAGATCTTGGTGCTGGGAAAGATTGAAAGCAAAGGGAGAAGAGGGCAACAGAGGATAAGATGGTTAGATGGCATCACATATTCAATGGACATGAACTTGGACAAACTCCAGGAGTTGGTGAGGGACAGGGAGGCCTGGTATGCTGCAGTCCATGGGGTTGCAAAGAGTTGGACATGACTTAGTGGCTGAAAAACAGCAACATTACTCTAGTTTCATGACAGAAGTTTTCAATTTTTTCCTTTGGCAAAGAAACTATTTTGTTTTTATTTTTTCTAGATATGATATTTTTATATAGTTCAATATATATAATTGATAAAATCAGAAAATCTTTGTGTGTAGTGTAGAGGGATGTCCCAAGTCCCACTCACTTGGTTTGCCCCCACAACCACCCACTCCATAGAATTTTAGAGCTCACAGGAACACAGATGAAAACTACTGCCTTATTGTGTTTTCTCAAAATCCATCTCCTTTAAAATTAAAATTAAGTTTCACTATTTTAAAATGAAGTTATAAAAATAATCTTTGCTCATTAAAAAAAAGTACAGAAAAATATTTTAAAAACAAGGGAGGGAAACAGTTATTATCCTGGCACTCAGTGATATAAGCACTATTCATATTTGCTTTATATACATTTCCAGGCTTTACTTTTTAGTGGTAAGTCTTATCCTTCCTACCGTGGGAATTTATACTATAACCAGGACAGAGCTTAATGTACTCTGAAGAACATATGCTTTTCAATCAGATAATTCTGCTTTCAAATTTTGGTTTCTAGGACAAGGTACTTAATTTCTGTGAGCCTTAATTCTCATCCCCTCACCCTAATATTTAAGTCTGTATATAAAACCTCCATCAAAATGTTTCTGTGAGGATTAAATGAGTGAATATGCAAAGTACCTTGGATAGCTCTGACACAATAATTATTCATCTCCAGTCTTGTTCTTTTCCTTTAATAAATAATGTTTCTACATTAAAACAATTGAACTGTCAGTCAGTCAGTTCAGTCTCTCAGTCGTGTGTGAATCTTTGAGACCCCATGGACTGCAGCACGCCAGGCTTCCATGTCCAACAACAACCAGAGCTTGTTCAAACTCATGTCCATCAAGTTGGTGATGCCATCCAACCATCTCATTCTCTGTCGTCCCCTGCTTCTGCTGCCTTCAATCTTTGTCAGCATCAGGGTCTTTTCCAATGAGTTGGTTCTTCACATCAGGTGGTGAAAGTATTGGAGCTTCAGCTTCAGCATCAGTCCTTCCAGTGAATATTTAGTACTGATTTCCCTTAGAATTGACTCTTTTGATCTCTTTACAATCTAAGGACTCTCAGAGTCTTCTCCAACACTACAGTTCAAAAGCATCAATTCTTCAGTGTTCAGTCTTCATTTCAGTCCAACTCTGACATCCATACATGACTACTGGAAAAACCATAGCTTTGACTATATGGACATTTGTCAGCAAAGTAATGTCTCTGCTTTTTAACATGCTGTCTAGGTTGCTCATAGCTTTTCTTCCAAAGAGCAAGCACTTTTTAAAAATTTCATGGCTGCAATCACCATCTGCAGTGACTTTGGAGCCCAAGAAAATGAAGTCTGTCACTGTTTCCATTGTTTCCCCATCTAGTTGCCATGAAATGATGGGTTTGGATGCCTTAATCTTCATTTTTTGAATGTTGAGTTTTAAGCCAGCTTTTTCACTCTCCTATTTCAGTTTCATTAAGAGGCTCTTTAGTTCCTCCTTGCTTTCTGCCATAAGGCTGATGTCATCTGCATATCTGACATTATTGATATTTCTCCCGGCAATCTTGATTCCAAATTTGCTTGGGGCATATGCCCTTGTGACCTGACACATACACATAGTGGTAGCTGTATTATGCAAAATGTAGGAACTGTAACTATAAGAGAGCTGCAAACTTAACTGTCAATAGTTAATAGTAAATCTTACCAGTTTAAGGGAAAAAATTGGAAGCTGGGCAGGCCTCTCATTTTATCACATTTATTGGTTACAGAGTCCAATCTCATTCTGCTCACTGCACAGAAAGGCAATAAATCAGAGAAAACATGTTGAGACAGGTAATACAATTTTATTCAGAAAGCTGGCAGCCTGAGAAAATGACAGACTAATGCTTCAAAATAACTGTCCTGTTGGCGTCTGGATGCCAGTATCTTTTATACAACACAGAAGGGAAGAGGTGAGGAAGTAAAGTAAAAAAAGACCATTAATCTGATAAATATCTTCTGGAATGTCCAGCGTCAGGGAGGGAGTGTGTTAATTTCTTCCTTACTGTAGACATCTACAGGTGGACAGGGTTTAACATTGGGTTTAACATTCAGGAAAAGGGGCAGGGTTCCACAAGACAGCCCACTATATATAGGTGTATACTCTGTATCCTTGTAGTGAATAAAAGCAATGGGAGCAAAGGCTAAATAAAATAAACAGATCTAACACAGAGTCAGATTTTGTTCTTCCCTGTAACATGTCCTTGCCTATTAATTTTTGGCCAACCACTGGGAAGCTGTGCATTTTATATTCATTTTGTTTACTAGTAATAACAAGTAAGAAAAGTTATGACCAACCTAGATAGTATATTCAAAAGCAGAGACATTGCTTTGCCAACTAAGGTCCGTCTAGTCAAGGCTATAGTTTTCCTGTGGTCACGTGTGGATGTGAGAGTTGGACTGTGAAGAAGGCTCAGCACTGAAGAATCGATGCTTTTGAACTGTGGCGTTGGAGAAGACTCTTGAGAGTCCCTTGGACTGCAAGGAGATCCAACCAGTCCATTCTGAAGGAGATCAACCCTGGGATTTCTTTGGAAGGAATGATGCTAAAGCTGAAACTCCAGTACTTTGGCCACCACATGCGAAGTGTTGACTCATTGGAAAAGACTCTGATGCTGGGAGGGATTGGGGGCAGGAGGAGAAGGGGACGA
>SJYX01014939.1:201978-224956 GCA_006410675.1 Oreotragus oreotragus | reverse complement strand
CAGGCTCTACATTGCTCCTCCGGGAACCGTCTGAGGCCGGCCCTAGGCTGCATGCCCTTCCGGATCTAAGCCACTCAGGTTCGGCGCTCAGGTAGCCTTCAGTGGCGCAGCTTCAGTTGGGACTGCATTTTGTGCCCTTCCCAGGTCCAAGTAGCTCAGGTGTTTGGCGAGCGCGGTGGCTGCGACTTGTCACCTTTCCCGTATCTGCTGCTCAATTTTCTGGGTGTACCGCTGGCACCTCTTGTGAGGTGAATGGTGACTGTCCAGAACACCCAGCAGTCTTAGCAAAGAAGCCTGCTTGCAATTTGGTAGGTAAAGTCTCTCCGGGGCTGCGATTGCCCCCTTCCAGCCCTTCTGGCTCTGGCTGCCTGTCGCCGGCGGGGGATGGTCTGCAGCTGGCTAGTTCTTTTCCGCCCTTTGTTCTGTGCACGGTCCTGGCGGTGTCTTATGTTTGAGCTTTTCGCGTGGAAGCTATCCCACAGTCTGGTTTGCTAGCCCCAGTTAGTTCATTCTGGTTACGCGCGGCAGGACGTTCCTGCCTGATTCTGAAAAGCACTGAAGCCCGTTCCTCTCGTGCCTCCCTGCCCTGCTCCCACTTGGTAATGGCAGATGCAGGCGTTTGTGCTGCTTTTCCACTGAGCGAGTTACTGTTGTGCTTGTAATCTGTTGGTTTTAATTATCTATTTATTTTTCCTTCCTTTTATGTTGCCCTCTGTGTTTCCAAGGCTTGCCACAGACTCAGCAGGGAGAGTGTTTCCTGGCATTTGGAAACCTCTCTTCTTAAGCTTCCCTTCCCAGCACGGGCTTCCCTTCCCGGGACGGAGCTCCTTCCCCACCTCCTTTGTCTCTTTTTTTTTCGTCTTTTCCCCTACCTGTTTTTGAAGTCCATGCTCTGTTTTTCTGGGTGCCTGATGTCCTCTGCCAGCTTTCAGAAGTTGTTTTGTGGAGTTTGCTCAGCGTTGAGATGCTCTTTTGATGAATTTGTGAGGGAGAAAGTGGTGTCCCCGTCCTATTCTTCCGCCATATTATCGAGACTAGGTGACTTATTTCTTATTTAGTCTTCTTTATGACTAAAATCCTTGTTTTTAGTTTAAATCTTAAAAAATAAGAAAATATACCACTATAAAATATATATCTAACATAAGATTTATCTTGAGCTGATTATTTTTATAAAACAGCACACACAGGAAAAGTTTTGAAAACCAAATAAGATTTACCCTTTGTAATATATATTTATATTTATAAGAGAAATCTCCATTTGCAAGGTTGTTTCCCTTTCTGTATCAGGAAGAGATGGATGACTAAATCTCTAGAAACTCAATGGAAAAGACAACTTAAATCTGAATAACAACTTTACCTTTGTCTATAGTGCTTTTTTTGATCCCATCCCATAACCAGCTCCCCTAGTACTTCATTCCACATCTTTTTTCTTTAGATGAAGATGACATTTAAGGTGATGGCTTGTGCCATTTCAAGAAGTTACTCGTTTTCCTGGGTATCTCCCATTGACATAGGAGGTACATATCTTATTGAACTTGAGAAGAAAGTGAAAAATCTGGTTTAAAACTCAACATTCAATAAACTAAAATCACAGCTTCTGGTCTCATCACTTCATGGAAATAGTTGGGGGGAAATGGGAAGAGTGACAAACTTTATTTTTCTGGGCTCCAAAATTACTACAGGCTGCGACTGCAACCTTGAAATTCAAAGACGCTTGCTTGCTCCTTGAAAGAAAAGCCATGACTGACCTAGACAGCATATTTAAAAGCAGAGACATCACCTGGCCAATAAAGGTCCATATAGTCGAAGCTATGGTTTTTCCAGAAGTCATGTACAGATATGAGAGTTGAACCATAAAGAAGGCTGAGTGCTGAAGAACTGATGCTTTCAAACTGTGGTACTGAAGAAGACCCTTGAGAGTCCTTTGGACAGAAAAGAGAATCAGTCAATCCTAAAGGAAATCAATCCTGAATATCCCTTAGAAGGACTGATGCTGAAGCTAAAGCTCCAATATGTTGGCCACCTGATGTCAAGAGCCAACTCATTAGCAAAGACTCTGATGCTGGGAAAGATTGACAGCAGGAAGAGAGGGTGACAAAAAATGAGATGGTTGGGTGGCATCATCAACTCAATGGACATGAGTTTGAGCAAACTCAGAGAGATAGTGAAGGAGAGGGAAGCCTGGCTGGCAGCAACCCATGGGGTTTCAAAGAGTTGGACCCAATTTAGCAACTCAACAAGAACAATATTTTTTTCCTGTTAATTTGTATAGGAGGTATCAACCAAGAACTTAGGAGGATAGAGGGCAATCTTTTTTCCCTATAGGATTTTCACTATAATAATAATAATAATAAATATATAGGCATATATATAACAACAACAGTGTGACATCACAGTTCAGTTCAGTTCAGTCCAGTCACTCAGTCGTGTCTGACTCTTTGTGACCCCATGAATAGCAGCAAGCCAGGCATCCCTGTCCATCACCAACTCCTGGAGTTAACCCAGACTCATGTCCGTCGAGTCAGTGATGCCATCCAGCCATCTCATCCTCTGTCATCCCCTTCTCCTCCTGCCCCCAATCCCTCCCAGCATCAGTCTTTTCCAATGAGTCAACTCTTCTCATGAGATAGGCAAAGTAATGGAGTTTCAGCTTTAGCATAATTCCTTCCAAAGAAACTCCAGGGCTGATCTCCTTCAGAATGGACTGGTTGGATCTCCTTGCAGTCCAAGGGACTCTCAAGAGTCTTCTCCAACACCACAGTTCTAAAGCATCAATTCTTTGGTGCTCTGCCTTCTTCACAGTCCAACTCTCACATCCATACATGACCACAGGAAAAATCATAGCCTTGACTAGAAGGACCTTAGTTGACAAAGTAATGTCTTTGCTTTTGAATATACTATCTAGATTGGTCATAACTTTTCTTCCAAGGAGTAAGTGTCTTTTAATTTCATGGCTGCAATCATCATCTGCAGTGATTTTGGAGCCCAAAAAAATAAAATCTGACACTGTTTCCACTGCTTCCCCATCTATTTCCCATGAAGTGATGGGACCAGATGCCACGATCTTTGTTTTCTGAATGTTGAATTTTAAGGCAACTTTTCACTCTCTTCTTTGACTTTCATCAAGAGGCTTTTTAGCTCCTCTTAACTTTCAGCCATAAGGGTGGTGTCATCTGCATATCTGAGGTTATTGATATTTCTCCCAGCAATCTTGATTCCAGCTTGTGTTTCTTCCAGTCCAGCGTTTCTCATGATGTACTCTGCATATAAGTTAAATAAGCAGGGAGACAATATACAGCCTTGACGTACTCCTTTTCCTATTTGGAACCAGTCTGTTGTTCCATGTCCAGTTCTAACTGTTGCTTCCTGACCTGCATACAGATTTCTCAAGAGGCAGGTTAGGTGGTCTGGTATTCCCATCTCTTTCAGAATTTTCCACAGTTTATTGTGATCCACACAGTCAAAGGCTTTGGCATAGTCAATAAAGCAGAAATAGATGTTTTTCTGGAACTCTCTTGCTTTTTCCATGATCCAGCGGATGTTGGCAATTTGATCTCTGGTTCCTCTGCCTGTTCTAAAACCAGCTTGAACATCAGGGAGTTCACGGTTCACATATTGCTGAAGCCTGGCTTGGAGAATTTTGAGCATTACTTTACTAGCGTGTGAGATGAGTGCAATTGTGCGGTAGTTTGAGCATTCTTTGGCATTGCCTTTCTTTGGAATTGGAATGAAAACTGACCTTTTCCAGTCCTGTGGCCACTGCTGAGTTTTCCAAATTTGCTGGCATATTGAGTGCAGCACTTTCACAGCATCATCTTCCAGGATTTGAAACAGCTCAACGGGAATTCCATCACCTCCACTAGCTTTGTTCTTAGTGATGCTTTCTAAGGCCCACTTGACTTCACATTCCAAGATGTCTGGCTCTAGATTAGTGATCACATCCTCATGATTATCTGGGTCGTGAAGATCTTTTCTGTACAGTTCTTCTGTGTATTCTTGCCACCTCTTCTTAATATCTTCTGCTTCTGTTAGGTCCATACCATTTCTATCCTTTATCGAGCCCATCTTTGCATGAAATGTTCCCTTGGTATCTCCAATTCTCTTGAAGAGATCTCTAGTCTTTCCCATTCTGTTGTTTTCCTCTATCTCTTTGCATTGATTGCTGAAGAAGGCTTTCTTATCTCTTCTTGCTATTCTTTGGAACTCTGCATTCAGATGCTTATATCTTTTCTTTTCTCCTTTGCTTTTCGCCTCTCTTCTTTTCAGTGCTATTTGTAAGGCTTCTCCAGACAGCCATTTTGCTTTTTTGCATTTCTTTTCCATGGGGATGGTCTTGATCCCTGTCTCCTGTACAATGTCACGAACCTCATTCCATAGTTCATCAGGAACTCTGTCTATCAGATCTAGGCCCTTAAATCTATTTCTCACTTCCACTGTATAATCATAAGGGATTTGATTTAGGTCATACCTGAATGGTCTAGCGGTTTTCCCTACTTTCTTCAATTTAAGTCTGAATTTGGAAATAAGGAGTTCATGATCTGAGCCACAGTCAGCTCCTGGTCTTGTTTTTGTTGACTGTATAGAGCTTCTCCATCTTTGGCTGCAAAGAATATAATCAATCTGATTTCGGTGTTGACCATCTGGTGATGTCCATGTGTAGAGTCTTCTCTTGTGTTGCTGGAAGAGGGTGTTTGCTATGACCAGTGCATTTTCTTGGCAAAACTCTATTAGTCTTTGCCCTGCTTCATTCCGCATTCCAAGGCCAAATTTGCCTGTTACTCCAGGTGTTTCTTGACTTCCTACTTTAGCATTCCAGTCCCCTATAATGAAAAGGACATCTTTTTTGGGTGTTAGTTCTACAAGGTCTTGTAGGTCTTCATAAAACCGTTCAACTTCAGCTTCTTCAGCATTACTGGTTGGGGCATAGACTTGGATAACTGTGATATTGAATGGTTTGCCTTGGAAACGAACAGAGATCATTCTGTCGTTTTTGAGATTGCATCCAAGTACTGCATTTCGGACTCTTTTGTTGACCATGATGGCTACTCCATTTCTTCTGAGGGATTCCTGCCCGCAGTAGTAGATATAATGGTCATCTGAGTTAAATTCACCCATTCCAGTCCATTTTAGTTCGCTGATTCCTAGAATGTCGACGTTCACCCTTGCCATCTCTTGTTTGACCACTTCCAATTTGCCTTGATTCATGGACCTGACATTCCAGGTTCCTATGCAATATTGTTCTTTACAGCATCGGATCTTGCTTCTATCACCAGTCACATGCACAACTGGGTATTGTTTTTGCTTTGGCTCCATCCCTTCATTTTTTCTGGAGTTATTTCTCCACTGATCTCCTGTAGTGTATTGGACACCTACTGACCTGGGGCGTTCCTCTTTCAGTATACTATCATTTAACCTTTTCATACTGTTCATGGGGTTCTCAAGGCAAGAATACTGAAGTGGTTTGCCATTCCCTTCTCCAGTGGACCACATTCTGTCAGACCTCTCCACCATGTCCCGCCCATCTTGGTTTGCCCCGCAGGCATGGCTTGGTTTCACTGAGTTAGACAAGGCTGTGGTCCTAGTGTGATTAGATTGACAAGTTTTCTGTGAGTATAGTTTCAGTGTGTCTGCCCTCTGATGACCTCTTGCAACACCTACCATCTTACTTGGGTTTCTCTTCCCTTGGGCGTGGAATATCTCTTCACGGCTGGTCCAGCAAAGCACAGCCACTGCTCCTTACCTTGGATGAAGGGTATCTCCTTCCCACCACCTTTACTGACCTTCAACATGGGATAGCTCCTCTAGGCCCTCCTGTGCCCACACAGCCACCACTCCTTGGGTTGTTCTTCTCGGCCGCTGCCCCTGGCCTCAGGCGGCGGTGGCTCCTCCCAGCTGCCGTCCCTGGCCTCAAGTGCAGGGTTGTTCCTCCAGGCCGCTGCCCCTGTCATCGGGCATGATGTGGGTTCTTCCAGACACCCCTGGCCTCAGAAGCGAGGTAGCTCTTCTTGGATGCTGGTCCTGGCCTTGGACGTGGGGTAGCTCTTTTCGGCTGTCTCCCCTGACCTCGGATGCGGGATGTCTCCTCCCGGCTGCCACTGACCTCGGACGTGGGGTAGCTCCTCCCAGTCGCTGCCCCTGACTTTGGACTTGGGGTAACTCCTCTCGTCCGTGCTTAGTGCGCTGGATCTCAGCCACCCGTGCTTAGTGCGCCGGGTCGCAGCTGCCTCATGAAGTTCTTGTGTGACATCACATCTGCCCCTATATCTAACCTAGAATGTTGTCTGAAGACATTGAAAATACATTCATTAAAATCTTAAATGGATCTGTGTTTTATTTGCTTGCAAGCCTAGAATATTACATACTCTGTCCTTTTTCTGTCTTTCTTTTAATTGAGGTAAAATTTACTTATATTAAAATCCTAAAAGATGATGCTGTGAAAATGCTGCACTCAATATTTCAGCAAATTTGGAAAACTCAGCAGTGGCCATGGGACTGGAAAAGGTCAGTTTTCATTCCAATCCCAAAGAAATCAATGCCAAAGAATGCTCAAACTAACGCACAATAGCACTCATCTCACATGTGAGTAAAGTAATGCTCAAAATTCTCCAAGCTAGGCTCGGAAATATGTGAACTGTGAAATTCCAGATGTACAAGCTGGTTTTAGAAAAAGCAGAGGAACCAGAGATGAAATTGCCAACATCCACTGGATCATCAAAAAGCAAGAGTTCCAGAAAAAAACATCTATTTTGGCTCTACTGACTATGTCAAAGCCTTTGACTGTGTGGATCACAATAAACTGGAAAAATTCTGAAAGAGATGGGAATACCAGACCATCCAACCTGCCACTTGAGAAACCTATATGCAAGTCAGTAGGCAACAGTTACAACTGGACATGGAACTACAGACGGGTTCAAAACTGGGAAAGAAATACAACAAAGCTATATATTGTCAACCTGCTTATTTAACTTATATACAGAGTACATCATGAGAAACAGTGGGCTGCAAGAATCCCAAGCTGGTGTCAAAATTGCCGAGAGAAATGTCGAATACCTCAGATATGCAGATGACACCACAGAAAGTGAAAGAAGAACTAAAGAGCCTCTTGATGGAAGTCAAAGATGAGAGTGAAAAAGTTGGCTTAAAGCTCAACATTCAGAAAATAAAGATCATGGCATCCGGTCCCATCACTTCATGGAAAATAGATGGGGAAACAGTGGAAACAGTGTCAGATTTTATTATTATTATTATTATTTGGCTCCAAAATCACTGCAGATGGTAACTGCAGCCATGAAATTAAAAGACGCTTACTCCTTGGAAGAAAAGTTATGACCAACCTAGATAGCATATTCAAAAGCAGAGACATTACTTTGCCAACTAAGGTCCATCTAGTCAAGGCTATGGTTTTTTTTGTGGTCATGTATGGATGTGAGAGTTGGACTGTGAAGAAGGCTGAGGACTGAAGAATCGATGCTTTTGAACTGTGATGTTGGAGAAGACTCTTGAGAGTCCCTTGGACTGCAAGGAGATCCAACCAGTCCATTCTGAAGGAGATCAGCCCTGGGATTTCATTGGAAGGAATGATGCTAAAGCTGAAACTCCAGTACTTTGGCCACCTCATGCGAAGAGTTGACTCATTGGAAAAGACCCTGATGCTGGGAAAGACTGAGGGCAGGAGAAGGGGACGACAGAGGATGAGATGGCTGGATGGCATCACCGACTCGATGGACATGAGTTTGAGTAAATTCCTGCAGTTGGTGATGGACAGGGAGGCCTGGCGTGATACGGTTCATGGGCTTGCAAAGAGTTGGACATGACTGAGCAACTGACCAAACTGAACTAAACTGAACTGAACTGAAAATACACAGATTATATTTTATGACTTTATTTTTATTTGAAGAATAATTCCTTTACAATATTCATGTTGATGTATGGCAGAAATGACACAATATTTTCTGACTTTTAACAAACGTATGCACTCATGTCACTAGCATCCTAATCTAGATGTGCTTCCAAAACTACAGAAATTTTCCTTATGTGTCATTCTCATTAATTCTCATCCCACACTCTTCTGATTTCTGTTGCCCAATATTAGCCTTGCTTATTCTTGAGATTAAATGAAATCACATCTTTTGTGTTTGACTTTTTTTACTTAGAATGTTTTTGGGATTTATCCATTTTGTTACTTGACATTAATTTACCTCTTTTTATCCCTGATTTATACTGCATTGTATAGATATAACACAAATTATTAATCCATTTTTATATTGATTTACATTTGAATTGCTTGCACTTTTGAGTTATTATGAATATAGTGACTTTAAATATTAGTATAAAAGCCATTTTGTACATGTGCACTCTCCCGGAAATATTTAGTGGAAATACAAGTATAACCTTCATAAAGCACTGTCACATATCTTATTTTTTCTCTAGTAATTGTTCTGTTCAGTGGATATTGGGAATAGCTAAATCCTTTGCAATCTCTCAGTTTACTTAGTTGACCTAGGTTTCATTGTCTGAATGTCCTACTAATATACATACTAGTTGTTAAAGGTCACGGATGCTGCTGCAGTTTTAGATCCCCAGTATTGTTCAAATTCTCCAGTGTGTATCTTTTTCTTTTTCACGATTGAAGAAAATCCTTGATGAATGGCTTTAACTCAGACTGATGAAAAGGTCTAAAAATCTACCTTCAAAAGTGTACGTTTGTTTTTTTCCAGTCTTATTGTTAAAGATAAGTGTGGTTTGAGTACAGAATCAGAGATGGAGGATATCAGAAATGGGGAAAGTCAGGAGGAAAGGGATGAGAATTTGAAAGAAAAGCAGCAGAAGTTTCAATTGGGAGTGAAGAAATGAGTGTAAAAGGAGGAAGATATTTTATTTGATAAATGCAATGACTAGGTGAACAGGATTAAAATGGATCCAAAAGTCAGATTGCCTTAAGTGTTCCACATTTTCATTAGTTGTAGCCAAAGAATTCTTTAGTTAAGCTATATGTTATTAAAAATTCATCTTGAATCTTATTTATACCAATTTTTAAAAAGTAGATCTTTAAATGTAGTAGTTCCTGAACTGATATGACCCAAAATATATCAATAATGTCAGTTACATGTATTGCTTCTTCATGTTCTGTCTTGGGTCCCTAGTAAGAAGTTAGCCATCTCTAGCCACTGACCAAACAACCTGTGTCCTCTGGAAAAGATAGTGTTTTAAGGTTTTGTCATAGAAATAGGAACAGGAGAAAAAGATAGACATTGGGAAGCATCTTTGAACTTCATGATCTCCTTGCTGTCCAAGGGATACTCAAGTCTTCTCAGTACCACAGTTCAAAAGCATCAATTCTTCAGCACTCAGCATTATTTATGGTTTAACTCTCACATCCGTACACGAATACTGGAAAAACCATAGCTTTGACTATACTGACCTTTGCTGGCAAGCGATGTCTCTACTTTTTAATATGCTGTCTCAGTTTTTCATAGCTTTTCTTTCAAGAAGCAAACAGCTTTTAATTTTTTTAACAGAATGAAAATAATAGAATTTGTTGATTATACATTTGTCAGTCATCCTACAAATATTTATTAAGCATCTAGTATATCCAAGGCTCTTTCCTACATCCTTGGGATGTGGCAGTAAACAAAACAAAGGACTTACCTTCATGGAGTTTGGTATCTAATGAGGTTAACAGACAGCAAACAATAAAGAGATTACTCTCTAGTAAAATGTCAAATGGTAATGAGTGCTATAAATAAAAGTAAAACAGAGAAAAAGGGTAAAGAGTGATAAAGGTGGTGCTAAATGTTTTACTGTGGTCAGGGATGGCTTTATTGAAAAGACTACATCTGAGGAAATTATAACATTATGTACAAGTTCAATTAACATCACCAAACTAGCCACAGTCTTAGATATATAAAGCAGAAATTGTGTCGAAAAAACACAGGCAAAAATCAAAGAATTTACTATTAGAAATACAACAATCAAAGCTTTTGTTATTATTTCAAAGGATATAGAGCATTGGTTCTCAGTTGGATGCACATTTGAATCATCTAGGGAGCTTTAAATTTTACCGATGTCTGGGTATCACCCCTAGAAATTGATTTCATTGGACTGGGGAACAGCCTGTGAATTAAAATTTTTAAAAGCTCCCTAGTTGAGTATAATCTACAGCTAAGGTTGAGAACCATTGAATTATAAAAGATTCAAGAAACTACACCTAAAATTGATATCTTTAATTGCTTGTCCATATTCCTATCCACTTTCTTGTGAAGATACTAATCATAAGTGGACAAAATGTATGCAAAGTCTGTACAAGGATATAAAAATGCTTATTTTGAAAAATTAACTATTAGCTACATTATAAACTTTCTTTTTCCAACACAAGAGCAATAATATTGAATCAGAATCTAACACTGAAGAATTCTTCTACATGTCTAGGATATGCTAAGTGATGTCTGTCTCATTTTATTCAGATCCAAAATATCAAAGCTTGCCAGGTGGTGCTGGTGGTAAAGATTCTGCCTGCCAATGCAGGAGGCATAACAGATGTGGGTTCAATCCCTGGGTTGGGAAGATCCCCTGGAGGAGGGCACAGCTAACCCCTCCAGTATTCTTGAATACTGGAGAATCCCATGAACAGAGGAGCTGGTGGACTACAGTACATAGGGTCACAAAGAGTTAGATACACCTGAATCGAATTAGCACACATGCAAATGTTCAAGACAATCATCTCATCCATCTTTACATTATCATTGTTCTTCATCTTGAGCTTAGCCCAGGGGTTTTAAAGACTTCATATTCATTCGGATATTTGAAAATTTTTATACCAATCTAAAATCAAAACAGTCTATAATCACAAGAAATAGCTTTTTTTTTCCCCAATAAAAATAATGAAGTTATTTTTATTGACCCAAGATAAAAACTCTAGAGTCCATATGGCCAAAGCATCATTTCAGAGAAGTCATCTTTCACACTTAGAGCATGTGCACTTTTCAAAATCAGTATTCACATGCTTGAAAAAAAGTGACTTGAAGAGAGGCAGCACCTGGTTGAAACTTGCATCATCATTAGCTCTAACTTTCTGAGTAATCATCTCAATCAGACATAGGATAGAAACTAAATTAACTCTAATATTCCAGTGGTTGGAATTAAAAGATAGATAACAGCTGTTTTTTCTATAGTCTTAAACGAAGAGACTTATTGAAAGCTTTTTATTTCAGAAACATGCCCAGGTTATACTTCAAACTAAATAAATGAGTCAATCTTTTATTAACATCTCTATTCTACTAAATATTTGCTACCAAAAAACCCCACAAAACTATATTTCAATATGTACTATGATTATAGTACATATTAAAGGATGTACATCTTAAAGGATGTTTTTAAGGAAGATTATATGATTATTTTGAATAAAAAGAAAACTTTATCTCTACAAATGTGCTTTGATGTCAAAAGAAGTGAGGTTTAAAATGTAAACATATAATAATTTCCAATAGTACCCATCAGGATCTTTAAATCTGTCATATGTAGACTATACTTTTTTTTAAAAAAACAATTAATAACCTTTCTTTTTCAACTTGTCAATTAAAAGGAAGTCTTCTTCTTCTTCTTTTTTTTTTTTTTTTGCTTTAAAGGGTATTTTGAACTTAGTGAACTAAGGAGCTAAGGAACTTAGTCCACTTGAAGGAACTTAAGTGAACTTAGTTCACTTAACTTAAAGCAATTAAGAAGTTCCTTTGCTATTCTGGCTGCATTTCTCTCCTACTGTGCACCAAGACATTTTGCAGCTTAGAAACGGAAATCTAGCTTCTTTCTTCTTATCTCTTGACCTGGTATCTAATGTTATCAAAATTCATTTTCTATGAAATATATTCAGAATGTGAACTAAAAACTGTAACTATGTTGCAACCAAAATATAATACATTAAATTTTTTCTTCTATTACATCACAGTGTGGAGAAGGCAATGGCAACCCACTCCAGTACTCTTGCCTGGAAAATCCTATGGACAGAGGAGTCTGATGGGCTGCAGTCCACAGGGTTGCGAAAAGTCAGACACGACTAAGCAACTTCACTTTGATGCACTGGAGAAGGAAATGGCAACCACTCCAGTGTTCTTTCCTGGAGAATTCCAGGTACAGTGGAGCCTGGTGGGCTGCTGTCTATGGGATCACACAGAGTCAAACACAACTGAAGCGACTTAGCAGCAGCAGCAGCAGCAGCAACAGCAGTAGCAGCAGCAGCAGCAACAGCATTATCTCACAGTGACAGCAGCATTTGGAAAAAAAATACAGAAATTATTGATCACCCACTCATATTATTTTTATTTTATGTGTAAGGAAGCTAAGACTCAGAAATATATCTTGTTCGAGATTACACAGTAAGTATTGGGAATCATATACCAATCCCAGATCATTCTGATTCCAAAGCCGAAATTCATGCTTCTGTACCACATTTTCTTTGGATCAATTTTTAACATCACTGGCAGGACTGTATGGAGTGGGAGGGAAGATGTGGGGACATAAACACATACCACCTTCAGAATTATAAACCTGATTCTGATTTTACTCCCCACAATTCTGTTTTGTCCACGTAGATGTTAAAGTGTGCTGTAAGAGACTACTTCTTTTACTCTCTTTTGAATTCCAATTTTGTCTACTGCATCTTTTAGAATAAAAATCTTTAATCTTTTAGTCTTTTTCTCAGTATTGCTTAAACAATTTCAGTTCAGTTCAATCACTCAGTCGTGTCTGACTTTGTAACCCCATGAATCGCAGCATGCCAGGCTTCCCTGTCCATCACCAACTCCCAGAGTTCACTCAAATTCATGTCCATCGAGTCAGTGATGCCATCCAGCCATCTCATCCACTGTCATCCCCATCTCCTCCTGCCCCCACTCCCTCCCAGCATCAGAGTCTTTTCCAATGAGTCAACTCTTCACATGAGGTGGCCAAAGTACTGGAATTTCAGCTTTAGCATCAGTCCTTCCAAAGAACACTCAGGACTGATCTCATTTAGAATGGACTCATTGGATCTCCTTGCAGTCCAAGGGACTCTCAAGAGTCTTCTCCAACACCACAGTTCAAAAGCATCAATTCTTCAGCGCTCAGCTTTCTTCACAGTCCAACTCTCACATCCATACATGACCACAAGAAAAACCATAGCCTTGACTAGACGGACCTTAGTCGGCAAAATAATGTCTCTGCTTTTGAATATGCTCTCTAGGTTGGTCATAACTTTTCCTCCAGGGAGTAAGCGTGTTTTAATTTCATGGCTGCAGTCACCATCTGCAGTGATTCTGGAGCCCAAAAAATAAAGTCTGACACTGTTTCCACTGTTTCCCCATCTATTTTCCATGAAGTGATGGGACCAGATGCCATGATCTTCATTTTCTGAATATTGAGCTTTAAGTCAACTTTTTCACTCTTCACCTTCACTTTCATCAAGAGGCTTTTTAGTTCTTCCTCACTTTCTGCCATAAGGGTGGTGTCATCTGCATATCTGTGGTTATTGATATTTTCCCCAGCAATCCTGATTCCAGCTTGTGCTTCCTCCAGCCCAATGTTTCTCATGATGTACTCTGCATATAAGTTAAATAAACAGGATGACAATACAGTTATTAGAACAAGGGCTGCAGTATTTGAAACACACATGTATGTATGGATATGGGACTTCCTTCAAATTTCAATGAAACCAGTAGGATTATATTAAGAGAAGTAATCATCAGTAGATGAAGCTACAATCTGGACATTCTTTACTCTGTACTAATAATTGAAACTTTTCTTTGGAAAAAAAGAATTTTTCAATATATTTTCTGTTAATTCCAGAAACATAACTGAAAACTATTATGTGAATTATTAAGAAATTAGTCTTCCATTTTATACAAACATATTTAAAATATAGAATTTGTGTTAGCCACTAAAATTTTATAATATTTAAAGGACCAACATTTAATGTTTCTGTATCAAACTGCTCCTTTTCAGACACATTTTTTGGTATGAATAAGCTGAAATGAATAAAATTAAACATTTGCCTAGATTAATAAAAACTTTAATTGAATAATATGTTACTGTGTTATATAAATAAAAATATAAACATTTCACAATGAAATATTACAAATACTCATACAGAAAGATTCTAAAGTGTTGAATATGTTGACCTTTCAAATAAAATTTTTACTATAAACAAAGATGGAGCCATATTAACTTGCAGCATTGGTGACAAGGAGACACATTCTCATCTGATCCTAAATTTAGTATGATATTTTTTTTTTCTGTAATTCAGTAAAATTACCCTAGATTCAACAATTTTTTCTTTCACATTTTCTCAAGGTCCTATGAAGTTACTGTCTATATAGCTGTGGTAAATTCACAGAGCTAATTTTAATTTGATATATGAATAGTGCATCAGCATGTTTCAAAATTCAAAAAATGCAATGGGGTAATATAATAATTTTATGCTTCTGTTCCCAGCTGTCCTCCCTGCTCATATAGTATAAATATTGCTATTACTTGGTTCATGTCATTACAGAGATATTTATTTCAAATAAAAGCAAGTTCATCTCTCTTTGTCTTAATCTCACTCCTCATTATTTTTACACAAATGGTAACATACAAACCACACTCTTATATATCTACATTTTTCATTTAATATATTTTGGAGATTTTTCTAGATTCATGCATGAAGTACACCTTGATTCTATATTAAAAATGCACATTGTTCCATTATGCAAATATATCCTGTACTGTTAATTTATTTAATTAGCACTTTCTTCATGACTGCAATGGATAACTTTTTACATTAGCCATTTTGTACATGTTTAACAATATCTGTGTAATAAATTCCTTGAAGGAAATCGCTGGATATACTATTAAATGTAATTGTAGCTGGTCTACCTGATTTCCACAGATGTGTGTCTGTTAATACTCTCTGTAGTACTCTTTAGTAATATAACAGAATCTATTACTCACCCTAAATTCAACATATCTTCGCTAGTCTACAACTAATTCCTTTGGTTGCTCGTTTCAAATTTTATCATCTTTGATAACTAATTTTCACTTATCCATCACAACAAATTAATCAGGCACTCTTGTTAGCTCAACCTTCATACTATACAGACAATTTGGCCACTTTTTACATGGCCCCTCTAATCCAAGGAGCCATCAACTCTTGTTTGGATAACTGCAACTGACCCTTTACTGTCCTCCCTATATTAGTCTCAAGCCCCTACATTCTCCTCCTCTCTCCCTGGAACATCTGAGATGATTTTTTAAAAATTTGTGCCTCCTCATTACAAATTTCTTGTTACAAACACTTCACTTGGTTGTAATATCACTCAGAACATTTACTAAAGTCTTTAAAATATGTCTCTGTATGGTCTGAATATTTATAAAAAAACAAATATAACTATTGTACCTGTCATGGGCCACCTGATTTTTATCTCCATTTATCTTTGATATCTGTTTCTTTTTCCTGTTTGCCTATGCAAATCTCCCTTCTGCCCATCGATGCACATGGCCTAAAAATTGATGCTTTGGTTCACTTCTAAGATTCTGTAAAAAGCAGTCTATAACTTGATTAGTTTAAATTATAAGAAAAGAATCCTATTGGGTTGCCTATGTTGGGGAGGGAGTGTGGATTTGGCATAAGCAATCTCTCAGCTGAGGATGCGGAGGCTACTCCCAAAAGAAGGAGCATGGATTTGGCAGGCATTTCTCATATGTCCACTATAGCCTGAAACATACTATTAAATAATAATCCTTTCCATAATGTTGACATTTTTTTCAATTAAAGCTTCCTCATATCTTTTTACAGCTCCCTCAGAGAACCTTTGCATTTTAATGTGTCTTTATCTCAATACAGCAAATGTCATATGAAAATAAGGATTTGAAATAATTAAGTAGAAGAGAAATAGCCTTAAGGCTGGAGAAGTTTTACTTAATTTTTTGTAACTTTCACTGACCATATGAATTGATAGTCACTAAAATGACAAAATATGCTGTGTGTCTTATTTTCACAAAAATGTATAAGAACCTCATTAGCTTTTGCAGTGTGGTTTTGATATAATGTTGCCTAGAGGTAGAGAGAATAAAAGGAGATGATCCTTTTCAATAATTTCTAATACTACTGCTTTAAATATAATTTTTAAAATGAAGGAAATGACAACCCACTCCAGTATTCTTGCCTGGAAAATCCCATGGATGGAGAAGCCTGGTAGGCTACAGTCCATGGAGTTGTGAGAGTCGGACACGACTGAGTGACTTCACTTTCACTTTATATTGTGAACTATTTAAAATAAATAGAAAGTATAAAGAATTATTAAATAAATCTCCACTTACTAGCNCAACCCACTCCAGTATTCTTGCCTGGAAAATCCCATGGATGGAGAAGCCTGGTAGGCTACAGTCCATGGAGTTGTGAGAGTCGGACACGACTGAGTGACTTCACTTTCACTTTATATTGTGAACTATTTAAAATAAATAGAAAGTATAAAGAATTATTAAATAAATATCCACTTACTAGCTTAGAAAATAAACTACCACAAATACAGTTGAAATATCCTCTGTTCTCTATGCAATTACTTTCCCCTTCAATTCTCCATATTTGCCCTTACCTGACATCAGCGTAATCACTATTCTGAATTTCTTTTTTTTATACATTCTTTGAAAAGAAAAGACAATTGTTCATCATTATAGGTTTCCTTTCCTCTGTATCAGTCTACTTCATCAGAATATACTTATATCCTCTCCCTTCTAATTAAGAACTATCTTTTCAAATTAGTTTTACTCACTTTTTATCTTTAAAAAGCTTTATATATTGCAGATTCTTGTTGATGTATGGCAAAACCAATACAATATTGTAAAGTAATTAACCTCCAATTAAAATAAATAAATTTATATTTTAAATAATAAATAAAAGGATCATATACTATGAAAAAGAAAAAATAAAGATATGGCAATGCATTTCAATTAAGAAAAATTTATCTATTGGTTATTGTTATTTTTTGGCCTCAGCTTAAATGAAAGTAGAAGGGACTCAAATAGTTTATTGGACTGACTGAGATTTTCTTCCACTTATCAGGTGAGATATGGTAACCCAGGAGAGGCAATAAGAGGAGTTGGTAATTGAATTTTTTTTTTTTCTGTCCTAGAGGATAAATGAAATTTCTTTTTCCAACACTCCATATAAAATATTATTTTCTTCCAGCATATGAGGATTTGGCTTTTATTTGTCTTTATTCTTTTGGTAAAAGTTGTACATTTTGGTTTTGTTTTAGTTTAAGGTGTATATAATCATTGAAGGTTAAATTGTTTTGCATAAATATGTTGCATTATTTTAATCTTTGAATGCTTATTTACAAAATGGTTTAGTTTAGAGAAATCCTTTTAGTATTTTCCCTGCATTATTATTTTTAAATCCAAAACTCACTAAATCATTTCATTCACATTGCCATGAATTCCTTGACTTGGGAAAGTAAATCAGATTTCTATTTTTATATGTAACAAAAAGATGTTAAGAGAAAGGAAAATATGCTGCTTTACAGTTATGAAGAATGATGTTTCATTATTTTTATAGTTATGTCCTGTGAAAGGCTATAACCAAGATATATTGTAGGCATTCTGAATTGGGATTTTCACATAAACAAGTCCTCATTTACTTTTGCTGTTTTTTTTTTTTTTTTTTTTTTTTTACCACTTACAAGAAAAAATATCCTATTTTGCTGCTATTTGGAAAGTTTATATTCAACATGCAATTTTCATTTTTGATCAGATAGACAAACTTTCCTCTTTTAAGGTTGTCAAAGATGAGCTTTTAGTTTGGCACATAAAGATCTTTGAATTCGCCACTTTAACAAGTAAAAGCCTAAACAAACTGAAAAATCAACAATTCTTCTTAGATCTGTCAGAGAAGCAAAGTTACAGGGCAAACCACTGCCTCCAAAATTGGAGAGCCAAATAGGCTGATACAGAAAATTGTAATTTAGAAGACGAAAAACTCACAAGCAGAAATGTGATAGTAACTACTACCAGGAAAGGAAAACTTGAACTGTAATTGATAAATTGCTGTAGGCTCACTGTGAACAACTCTGGCAATTAAAAGTTCCATGGGGACCTAGTTATAGGTGTTATCCCTACACTTTTGTGAGTTTTATCACTATCAGTTCTTCACAGTGAATATTTGAGAAAAATCCCTGTTTGCTTCTGGTAGAGGGAGTGGACAAACATTTTGAAATATGTCAGAGCACTCTGTTCTTCTAAAGAAAGACTGTCCTCAGAATAAACTATTTTACCAGAATCTAACCTTCTGGGGTTTTATAAAAAGCTAACCTAAAAAGCGGAATATAAATACCCAAGTTTAACTTCTCTGAGCCTTTCATGTGGGAAAAGGAAAACACCGGACTTCAGTACCCTCTAGCAATCCTGTTCCATGGAAGAGTGAGAAAAATAAAACTAGAAGTATTACTGAAGTTCACAGTCCAAGTACACAGGCTCAACAAAGGACAGACCTAATCATAGGATTATAGAATGCTTCCTCTGTCCATGGGATTTTCCAGGCAATAGTCCTGGAGTAGATTGCCATTTCCTTCTCCAGGGGATCTTCCCAACCCAGGTATCGAACCCAGGTCTCCCGCATTGTAGACAGACACTTTACCAACTAGAAGCATTGCTCAAGTTCACAGTCCAAGTACACAGGCTCAACAAAAGACAAACCTAATCATAGGATTATAGAATGCTTCCTCTGTCCACATAGCTTACCTCTACATTACTAAATGAATATTTGCATCTATTTGTATCTTTTGCCAAGTACATAATGCCTTCATTTCAAAAAGAAAATTAAAAGGCATACAAAAAGCAAAAAACAGTTTGAAGAGACTAAACAAGCCTCAGACCCAGAGTCAGATATAGTAGGAATGTTGAAACTTCCAGACCAGGAATTAAAAAACAAAACTATGATCAATATGTTGAGTGCTTTAATGTAAAAAGTAGACAACGTGCAAGAATAAATGGATAATAAAAACAGAGAGATGGAAATTCTAAGGAAGAGTCATAAAGAAATACTAGCGATCAAAAGCACTGCAACAGAAATGAAGAGTGTATTTTATGAGGTCATTAGTTGACTTGGACATGGCTGGGAGAAAAATCCCTGAGCTTGACAATGTTACAGTGGAAACTTACAAAGCTGAAAAGCAAAGAAAAAAAAAACACAGAATAGAGTCTATAAGAACTGTGAGACAACTACAAAATGAGTAACACATGTGTAATTGGATTATAAGGAGAAGAAATAAAGGAACATAAATATTTCAAGTGATAATGTTTAAGCATTTCTTCAAAATTATGTCAGATATGAAACAAAAGCTTCAGGAACCTTAGAGACCACCAAGCAGGATAAATATATAAACAAAACAAACAAGCTGTCTGTTTTTGTAAACAAGACAAAAACAAAACAAAACAAACTGTACCTAGACATATCATATTAAAACTTCCAAACTTCAAAGATAAAGAAAAACTTTGAAAAAAGCTAGATGGAAAAAAAACACCTTATTTATAGAGGAGAAAAGATAAAAATTGCATGCAACTGCTCCTTAGAAAACATGCAAACAGGAAGAAAATGTAGTGAAATGTTTAAAGTGATAAGAGGGAAAACACAAGAACCTAGAATTCTGTACCCTACAAAAATATCCTTCAAAAGTGAAGAAGAAATGAAGCCTTTCTCAGACAAAGAAAGCATTGAGGGATTTGTTGCCAATAGACATGCCTTTTGAAAATATTAAAGGAAGTTCTTCAGAGAGAAGGAAAATGGTATAGGTGAGAAATATAACTATACATAAAGAAATAAACAATTTTATGTTGTTTTTCTACATGTATAATTGAATAAATGAAGGTAAAATTTTTAAAAATATTCTATATGTTATATATAGATTTATGTTTACTTATGTATACATGTAATAAATGACAGTAATAATACAATGGAAGAGAGGGAGGAATTAAAAACATTTTGTTATTATATGGTACTTTCACTACATATGAAGTGGTAGAGCATTATTTAAAATGGATTTGGATTGGTTTGGATTGATAATAACTGTATATTACAAACTTTAGGGCAAACACTAAAAAAAATTTTAATACTGGCAATGATTTTTTAAATATGACACCTAAAGCACAAGTAAAAAAATTAAAAAAAAAAAAAGTGTGACTACATCAAAATAAAATGCTTCTGCATAGCAAGAAAAAAAATTGACAAAGTTGAAAAAAAAAAAAAAAACCTATAGAGGGGCAGTCCTAAGATGGCAGAGGAATAAGACAGGGAGACCACTTTCTCTTCCACAAATGCATCAAAAGATCATTTGAATGCTGAGCAACTTCCAAAAAACAAGTTCTGAATGCTGGCAGAGGACACCAGACACCCAGAAAGGCAGCTCATTCTCTTCGGTTGAAGGTAGGACAAACGTCAAATACTAAAAGAGAGACAAAAGAGTTAGGGATGGAGACCTGTCCTGGGGAGGGAGTTGTGAAGGAGGAGAAGTTTCTAAACACCAGGAAACCCTCTCACCAGCAGGTCTGTGGGGAGTTTTAGAATTCCAGTTCAGTTCAGTTCTGTTCAGTTGCTCAATCATGCCCAACTCTGCAACCCCATGTATCGCAGCACGCCAGGCCTCCCTGTCCATCACCAACTCCCAGAGTTTACTCAGACTCATGTCCATCAAGTCAGTGATGCCATCCAGCCATCTCATCCTCTGTCGTCCCCTTCTCCTCCTGCCCCCAATCCCTCCCAGCATCAGAGTCTTTTCCAATTAGTCAACTCTTCACATGAGGTGGCCAAAGTGCTGGAATTTCAGCTCTACCACCATTCCTTCCAAAGAAATCCCAGGGCTGATCTCCTTCACAATGGACTGGTTGGATCTCCTTGCAGTCTAAGGGACTCTCAAGAGTCTTCTCCAACACCACAACTCAAAAGCATCAATTCTTCGCTGCTCAGCTTTCTTTATAGTCCAACTCTCACATCCATACATGACTACTGGAAAAACCATAGCCTTGACTAGCCATGAAATTAAAAGACGCTTACTCCTTGGAAGAAAAGTTATGACCAACCTAAATAGTATATTCAAAAGCAGAGACATTACTTTGCTGACTAAGGTCCGCCTAGTCAAGGCTATGGTTTTTCCTGTGGTCATGTATGGATGTGAAAGTTGGACTGTGAAGAAAGCTGAGCGCTGAAGAGTCCATGCTTTTGAACTGTGGTGTTGGAGAAGACTCTTGAGAGTTCCTTGCACTGCAAGGAGATCCAACCAGTCCATTCTGAAGGAGATCAACCCTGGGATTTCTTTGGAAGGAATGATGCTAAAGCTGAAACTTCAGTACTTTGGCCACCTCATGCGAAGAGTTGACTCATTGGAAAAGACTCTGATGCTGGGAGGGATTGGGGGCGGGAGGAGAAGGGGATGACCAAGGATGAGATGGCTGGATGGCATCATGGACTCGATGGACATGAGTCTGAGTGAACTCCGGGAGATGGTGATGGATAGGGAGTGTTAGGGACTGCCTCGTAAATGACCACCAGGGAAGCCACTCAGTTAGCAATTGCTTTATTCACGAATCCGGATTTGGGCCCCCACCAGAGTAGCAGAGCATTGGAGGCCCCGAACCCGCGTGCACAAGTGTTTTTAAGCCTACAGGTTAGGGCAGTGGGGGTCTAAGCTACTTGTCGGAGCATTATTGGCTAGTTTGCAAACAGCGTTTAGTCATTTGCCGTGACATTTTGCGGTTTTGCAAGATCCTGTCTTTTCTGCTCTTACTTCCTTATCTTGTACAAACACTGTGGTTACTTTTTGGCGCCAGGGCCCGGGGCTTTCCAGCCCTGGTTAACCTTTATCTACCTTTAATAGCTTGCCCTGGGCTAGGGGCCTGTTTCTTTTCGTTTCACATTCCTTTCACAGGGAGGCCTGGAGTGCTGCGATTCATGGGGTAGCAAAGAGTCAGACATGACTCAGCGACTGAACTGAACTGAACTGAACTGACTAGACGGACCTTTGTTGGCAAAGTAATGTCTGCTCTTTAATATGCTATCTAGGTTGGTCATAACTTTTCTTCCAAGGAGTAAGCGTCTTTTAATTTCATGGATGCAGTCACTATCTGCAGTGATTTTGGAATCTCAGAGGGCAACAGAACTTGGAGGGAAAAAACAAAACAATACACAGAATACAAGCCTTAACCGCAACTCCCAGTGGATAAATAGCCCAGATGCTCAGGTCTGCCACCAGTAAGTGGGGGAGGTGCAGGTTGCATACTTAGGGTAAGGACAGGGCCTGAATGCCCTGAGGACAATCTGAAGGAGCTAACATGAGATAGCAACTCAACATGTGGGACAAACAGAGGCAGAGAGAGAAGAGAGAGAGAACTTTCACGTGAAAAGCTCTAACCTAAGGCAAAACCTGGCTGGTTCACAGATAAAAAGGATTGAGAGAATACCAAAGCAGAACTAGCCTGCTGTGGACTGGCCCATCCCCCAGGGGAGGCAGAGATGCAAGTGAGCAACAGCCAGAGCTGGAAGGCAAGAGGCAATCTTGGCCCCAGAGATAGCATTCACCACCAAACTGTGAGAAGGCTCTTAGCTGCTAACAAAGTATTTATGGGATCCTGGACAGTTGACATCTGCCAGGAGGGTCGCAGCCTGAGATCAGCTCCCCAGATGAGACATGCTGCACACCTGATGTGGCACTCTCGTGGCACACCTAGAAAACCAAGCAGCTGGGACCAGGGAGGTGATTAAGACACACTGCCCACCTGGAACAGTGCACTTTCCAAGCACCTGGTCCCCTGAGCTCCTCTGACCCGGGAAAGGCACAAAATGTAGGCCCAACCAATTCTGTGCCTTTGTGGAGTATCCAAAAACCTGAACCCGAGCAGCTTAGACCTGGGAAGTGCAGAAAACCCAGGGCCTGCTTTGGAAAGTTCCCCTTCAGAGCAACCTGTAGCCTGAGCAGTGTAGACA